>CAUYRT010032955.1:0-17203 GCA_963574885.1 Lepilemur ruficaudatus
AAAGGAAGGTTCTAGGGATGCCATATAATTTCTAAGTTTTAAATGAAATTTTCTTTTTTTTTGCTGTTGTTGTTGAAGCCCAGCTTTGTCGTCTTGTGGTTTTTTTGACCAATTTATTGAAGTATAATTTACATTGCATGCCATTACTCCATTTTAAGTGAACAATTAAATGATTTTTAGTAAATTTACCAAGTTGTACGGCTATTCACATAAATCAGTTTTAGAAGATTTCCTCCCCCCTATTAAGTCCCCTAATTCCCATCCCCAAATACATTTCAAGCATGCCCCTTCCCATCACAATGCTCTCCACATCCCTCAACTGTGGGTTTACCCCCCAACCCCCGAATCCCTGGTGGACACCACCACCATTTGAGCACCGTAGTGTTAATCAGTCAGTACCAATTTGATGGCGAGTACATGTGGGGCCCATTCTTCCAGTCTTGTGTCACTTCACTTCGAATAATGAGCTCGAGCTGAATCTAGGATAATATAAGCGGTGCTAGCTCACTGTCGTTTCTTAAAATTGAGTAATATTCCATTGTAAACATATACAAAATTTTAATAATCCACTCATGAATTGACGGGCACTTGGGTTGTTTCCACAACCTAGCAATAGTGAATTGTGCTGCCATAAACTGTCATGGTCCAACACCCAGTATAGGTAAAGCCAGGTGCCAGGAGAGGGTGTCACAAAGGATAAAGTTCAGGGCCCCTCATAGAACACACACAGGCTTTCTAACATGCTTCTGCAGTTCACGTCTGACAGTCCGGTCCAGGTGCAGTCACTCTGAACCCATGGTTTCCTAAACACTTAGAAGATTAGCTTCTAAGTGCTTGACTAATCTGTCTCCTCTTTCTAAGGTGACTTTTCCCACAATTTCCTTTGGATGGATTTCCTCTTTGTATTTGAATGTGAAGCCTCGAGCATGACCCTATTCAGTGCCCATGGCTCTGTGCTTCTTGATTTCTAAGCACCTTAGGAGTACCTGCCCCCAGGAGAGCTCTTACCAGCATGTGCTTTAGCCCAAAGATTCTGAGTTCTGGGACCACGGCCCGTACATTTTTGTAGCTCTAACATAAGACCAGGCATACAGTACTTTGCTAAATCAAATCAAATTGAATAAAAAATTAACACAAGAGGGAGTGTAAACTGAAAGAAAACCAGAGAATGCAGCTGGAAATGCTCCGGACAAAGTAAGAAGTAAGTTCAAGGTCAGAGAGGCAGGCAGGCTAGCATGGCCAGTGTCATGAGGGGTGAGAACATGGTCAAAATCCAGGTCAAGATCCAAATAGCTGGAATTCAAGAGCAAGAGTTCAGGGAACAGAGCTGGCAGCTCCAAGTGAAATTGACCTTATCTTGTCTTTTAAAAATGAAGTAAAATCTTTAATCTTAGGATGTAAAGAAGTCGTCACAGACACTAACCAGAACTAGAAGAGGTTGATATATTCGTTAGCAGGTGTATTTCCTAAGGGCTTAGTCTCCTGAGACTTCAGCTTCTAATTTGTGAACTTCGAATAGGGTTGAGACAACATAACACAGGAAGATTCCTGAGCTAGAAGTAGGAATACTGCAGCCTCGCCATTACTTTTGGTGTGACCCCATATCATTTGGGACAAAAGTGAATGGAGCAGGACCCCTCATGTTCTCAAATCCCACAACTGGCAGACAGAGGAGAAATGTACTCGAGAGTGAAGCAAACTCCTCCCACCTTGGTTCCGTGACTGTCATGAGTGACTCCAATTAAAGACAGGAGCTGGATCTCAGAATGCATTTGCCTGTGTTTTTGAAGGCTGATGGTTGGAGTGAGGGTGGTCTCAGAGGCGAGAGAGGTCATTGGGACATTAAAGCAGGTCCGACCTGTGTTCCATAAGCCACAGTGATTCAGAATTATCTAAAGCAAACCATGTTGACATCCTGGCTTTGCCAGCCATTATCTTGATTCACATGTAGTTCTGTTTTAAATGCATGCTTTCACTTCTTATTATAAAATTAGGACCATTTAAGACTGCAGTATTGGCCATTATAAGATATTTGTATACTTATTTTTAAAGCAGCTTTTTTAACTTACAGGAGTATTTTGGTGTAGTACTACCAACACAGTATTTTATAACATGCTGGAAAAGTAGTCTTTAAATTATTGATCACTCTGTTGTAACAGTCTGTGTATCTTGGTGGGCTATGAAAGTAACTTACAAAAGGTGTTCATTCATAGGTAAATATTAGTTTTAGACATTGTACTTCCACAGAAGGTCTTTGCAAAGCACATAGGACTCGAAGCAAGAGAATTAGTTATTTCCTGAGTTCTGTGACTTGTGAGATGTGAACAGGGTGGGGTCCTTCCCTCTCCACATTCAATTCACTCCATGATGTCCACAGGAGGCATCACAGTGCACAGGGCCCAGAATGTCACATCCAAACTCTTCACCACAAATATCCCCTCCTAAGTCTTATGTCTCTATCAACTCTGCCAGGTAGAGTCCCCTCTCTGCTCCCCCTCCTCCCACCAGTGCTCAGTTTTGCCCCCTCTACTTTCCAGAAATTTCCCTTGAGCATGTTTGTCCTGGTTCTCAGCGCAACTCCCAGATTTCAGGGGCTACTTTGAGCCCACTGGCTCATGTCCAATCATGGCTCAAAATGGCAGGTCTTTCTCTGCAAACGTCATTGCACGGCCACTGTGGGAAGCTCAGTGAGTGGCCAAATGTATATACAGGCAAATCCATTGTTATAGTTGGAGACTTCAATACCCATCTCTCAATAGTGGACAGATCAATCAGAGAGAGAATCAGTATGAATATAAATGATCTGAATAGTACCATCAATCAGTACGATCTACTGGCATAGAATATTCCCTCTAACAACTACAGAATATGCAGTTTTCTCAAGCTTACATGAAACATTTACCAAGAATGGCCCCAAATAGATGACATTTTGGACCATAAAACAGGCCTCAAAAAATTTAAAAGAACAAAAATAAAATAAAGTATGTATTTTATACAATGGAGTTAAACTGGAATTTAAACTAGAAATCAGTAACAGAAAGATCCCCCACAAATAGTTGGAAATTAAACAGAACACTTCTAAATAACTCATGTGTTAAAGAAAACATTTCAAGAGAAATTTTAAAATATTTAACTCTAAGTTAAAATGGAAATACACCTTATCAAAATTTGTGGGATGCAGCAAAGCAGTGCTTAGAGGGAAAGTTATTGCTTTGATGCATACATTGGAAAAGAAGAAAGATATCAAATCAATAATCCAAGTGTTCAACTTTAGGAAACTAGAAAAAGAAGAACAACTTATGCCCAAAGCAAGAAAATAAATAACAAAAATTAGACCAGAAATCAATGAAATTGAAAATAAAAATAAACAGAAAAAAATCAATGGAATCAAAAGCTGGTTCTTTGAAAGATTGATAAAACTGATGAGCCCTTACTTAGCTAGGCTAGCTAAAAAAAAGAAAAAGAGAGAGAGACAGAGAGACAGAAAGAGAGAAAAGCACGGATTATTGGTATTAGGCTGGGTAATGACCTCACTCAGGACAGGGTGCCAGACTGTGAAACTTTTCTTGTGCTTCTGCTGTGTTGGATTTTTTCCTTCTGATTTAGTCTGGAGGTCTTTCTCAGGGGAGAGACTATAAGCTCTAGCCCTGCCCTGACCCAGGGATTTCACTGTGGATGTTTCCAGTGTGCCTTCCATGAGATGCTTTTTTATTCTGGAGGACGGACTAATGTCTAAGTGTCACCAGTGACCAGGCGTCCCTCTCACGGGAATCTTGTTTATACTGGCGGACGCCCCTGTGGCTCTCGTCTCATCTGTGTCCAGTTATTCCACCGAGAGAGCCGCCCCCTGGATGGCCCTGGCCAGCAGAGACGTTAGGTCCGGGTGCGGGTCAGGTGAGACACAGCAGAGGCCACTCAGCGAAACACATGACGTAACCGAAGCAGGTCCCAGAGAGAAGAAGGCAGCACGCCTCATGGGGCCAGCTGTACAGGAAGCACATGCTCAAGCAGCAGGTGGGAAGCAAGGGACAGAGTGAGGGACGCGGGGGCCAAGGCCTCCGTGGGGGTCCAGGACATCACCCAGGCAGGTTTCCCAGGAGGAGTTCTAGTTGGCGCGTTTAGAGCAGGCAGCCGCCAGCTCCGTGGAGTCACGCTGTGACTGAGAGGGCATCACTGCGGCACATCTGCACAGTCCGCGCAGGGTGTGGGGCCAGCGAGCTGCGTCCAGTAGGTTGTGTGGAGCTGTCCCACAGGGAAGTGGTCACCAGGAGGCCGCGGTGTAATGCAGACATCCGGTCAACCACCTTGAGGAACTGGGAGGAGGCAGAGAACTAGAAACAGAGTCAAGGGTGACTAAGCCCTGCATCTGGTACGAGAAAATACAGGAATTAATTCCAGCTTCTTATACCAGTCTGCACATTAAAATCACAGAAATATTGCTTAGAAACACCAAATTCCTGGGCCACCTGTGATGATGTTAATTTAGTGGGTCTGCCATGGGATCCAGGAAATTTTGTTTAAAATGAGTGTACATTTCAGCCCAAAGCCCTTCCACTTAGATGATTGCAACCACCATTCTTTCAAGTAAATTACTCAAATACTTGTTAGAATCCACATCCACATCCTTTTCTTCTGATTGGAACTGAGGAAACTATTTCCCAGCCCATCCTAGAAACTTAGGACTCATCATCACTTCCCTGTTACAAACATCCCCCCTGCCCTGTGGTTTGTGTGGAATGTGATTCCAGGCACTAATCTCATCCGAGAAGTTTACTTTAGATTTGCATAGCCATCTATTGTCCTTGTCAACATTGCTTCTGTGCTTTCCTATGTATCACATATATGCTTACGTTACGAGTACACGCCTGTGAGCTAAGAGAGGTCTGACCTGATATGAATGAACCTGGACGTCAGCTAATTTGAAATGCCAGAGTAATGAAGGGTGTGGCGTGGTAAAGCTTGTATTAAGTGTGCTCTTCAACTGGGTGTCCCAGGAAATATAAAACCCCGAGATCTTGTTACCTACAGATGGTGATTCGGGAGATCTAGAATGGGAGAGGGATGCTGTTCTCACGTGACGTGGAGGCTCCATCACTCACTCCAGGAGATGCAGGTGCTCTTTGACTCTGAGGCAAATTGTTACGCTCCCCAGGTGCTGTGGGTGCCCTTGGCCTCTGATGAAGACATCACTCTCCCCAGGTGACGTGGGTGCCCTCGGCCTCTGTGCCCTACACACCTGTGAGTATCCTTCACCTTCTCACCTGGCACCCCTCCCGAGGTGAGGAAGGCAGAGGCATCCCTTGGTGGGGGTAAGCCAGTAACAGAAAAGAGCATGTCAGTTTCATGGTGAAGACATTCGGGATGGTCAACACAGGGAGGCTGAAGACCATAGCCCACGTGGAGGGCCGGTTCCAGGTCAGCTCCGCCCATGCTGAAACAATAGCGCAAACTGAAAAACATATTTACCATGTCAGGGTGTGTGGCAACAAGTAGACTAAACATCTTGATGATTTGATTTTCAATTTCCACTTTCCCTCCAGATGTTTTTTCTTTTACTTGCTCAAAAGTAGATGTTCTTGCTTAAGGAAACACATGCAAATTTTTTTACTTCACAAAGACATATGCCTACATATAACTTTACCCAAAAGGTTCCATAAGAAGATAATCATTGCCCAGACAACAGAGCATGCCACTAGACTCCTAAATGACAGACAGCTCCCCCAGCCCTGTATTCCTTCACTCAGTACAGAGCAAACGCTCAGCTCAGGGAAGAGAGGAACGAGGAGAAATTTCTGTTCCTTACACTGGAGGATCTCAGGCTGTGGGAAGAGCAGACTACGTGAATAAACACAGCAGCTGTAACGTGGAAACGCAAGAGGCAGCAGGGGAATGCCGGATGCACGGAGACCCCCGAGGAGGGAGGGAGGGGAGGACCCTGCTGGGAAGAATTAGCTACGACTTTGGCAAAAGAGGGAATTACGAAAGCTATGTAGAAACATCTTCTATAGCATGTAAGTGAAAACAGGGTGAAAACTGTATGTGTTTCTCCTCCTCAATTGTATGACAATTATGCTTATCTGGGAAAGAGGATAACAATTCTCAGTTAAAGGGGATTATAGGTGATTTCTGGAAGGGGCTTAAATTTATTTAATATAGTGTGTATTAAAGAAGAGCTACAAATAAAACTGTCAAGTGTAAAGTGAAGTATATACAGCTAGATGTAGAGAAATTAATAGGAATTTGGCACTTTTTTACTATGACAAGTCAAGCCACTTTGCTCAAAGAATACATACTTTTTTAGAGACTTTTCAAATTCACTTGTTCTCCTCTGGGTTAATTGTGTGTTTCTTTCCAGAGTTAAAACCTAAATTAGATGCTGTTTCTGGATCACTCTCTAATCTGTGATTTCCTTGGAGTATTTCAACCAAGTGTCTCATGTTCCAGGAATTAGCAGAGCCAAGGAGGCACCAAAAAAAAAAAAAAAAAAAAGGCAGCCCCCTCAGCATGAGCAACTGTGCTCACACCTCCACAGATTCATGTGGTTAAAAAGCCAGCATCACCCTGGGCTTGGGTTGACACAAAATAGCTGTGTGCACCGGGAATGTGGAAGCCAGGAGAGACCTAGATACGCAGCTTGAGCAACGTCACATCACCACCCAAGTGACGTGAGGATGACATTAATATTCACACAGTTGCTATGGGAACAGTTTTGTAAACTTTGGTTGAAACACAAAAGTCACTGTGGGTGGCTCCTGAAGTCCTTCACATTTATTGGGTCTGGAAGACGTAAAAGCCATTGTTTTCAGTAATAGCGTCTAGGGGCTGTCTGTTGGGCAAACGGACGAGGATGTGAATGGCTGCAACCAGAGGTCCACCGCAAAGTTACAGGGGCCTAGAGGCAGCGTCCCAGTGGGGAGGATGAGAACAGTGGCTGTAGACGATGGACAAGCACTTTTTGGAACTGAGAAACACAAAAATATCCAGATATGGGAAAGTTGAGGTGTGGTTTAAGAAATGGCAAACTTTGGAGCTGGATCTAGAAAGTGCAGCGGATTCGGTGGGAGTGAAGACGGCACAGAGGACCGAGACCAGATGGAGTGGAGCTGAGGAGTCTGGATTTCATGCCAGGAGCAACCGAAGGCCTTGCAGGGAGGGTCTGGCACACTCTGGCAGGGGAGGCACTGGGCCAGGGCTGTCAGTCAAGGACAGCAGGGTGACTGTGGCCTCCCAAAGGAAAGGCATGAACTGCAGAGCACTGTCTTTCCAAGTGACTCTCCTAAGCCATTTCATTGGAATCCAAAGAGCTGTTCTGTCTTCGTGCTGACATTCAAACTAGTTGTGACAACCCTATTTTCAATGCAATCAGCAAAATCATACCCCCTCCTATTTAAATAACAGCTTCTCCAGTTGACTCAAATATGTTCCACAAGATAAATAAAACTCCTAGGGTCCCAGATCCCAAATCTGTTTTACCACACTCCTTAGAATTAGACGGCTAAAGAAGTTGCGTTATCAAAACACCACATCCACTCTCAGTGATCCTTCAAGGAGAAATAGCACCGGATCCTGGGGAAGCTCCATGACCGAAGGAGTCCAAAGCTCCTGGGACCTGCCCCGCGCCGGCCCCCGCTTTCCTAGCCCATAGGAGACATAGGAATGCAGTGCCACTGCAGAAGTAACCTGGGGCGAACTAAAAGCTATTACCTTTCTAAAGTGATAATTGATATTTTTAATAGTGCAACTTTGTATTTCATAATGTGTTATTAAAAGAAGAAATTAAATTCTCCGCTCAGAATCCCATCTGAGATGTTAAAAGAAAAGGTGCTCAGAGAAAAAGCACTCAGTGTCTATGAAAGTGGTTCTAGCTGGTCACATAGTTCCCTAAATGTGCAGCTGTCTCTGTGGCTGAAGCCATCACAGCCCTACTGACACTCTCCTTCCAGCCACAGGCAACCAGCTAAGGAGCAAGGATGTATAACTTTTGAACTAAATATGTAATCAGAAAGAACATGCTCTGTTTTTTAATTTTCTTTAAGATGTTGCTTTTTTATTTTTTTATTTTTGTTTTTTGAGACAGAGTCTCACTCTGTTGCCCTGGCTAGAGTACCGTGGTGTCAGCCTAGCTCACAGCAACCTCAAACTCCTGGGCGATCCTTCTGCCTCAGCCTCCAGAATAGCTGGGACTACAGGCATGCACCACCATGCCTGGCTAATTTTTTCTATATATTTTTAGTTGGCCAATTAATTACTTTCTATTTATAGTAGAGACAAGGTCTCGCTCTTGCTCAAGCTGGTTTCAAACTCCTGACCTTGAGTGATCTTCCGGCCTTCGCCTCCCAGAGATGTTGCTTTTTATAACCGCAATAACTGACCTCTTGATGAGATTCCAATCACAGTCCCAGAGGTTGTGGTTGTCTGAGATAATTTAGCCACTGAGCTGATGGAATTAGAAGGAAGCTTGGAAACTGTCTCTTTCAGGGCAGAGGGTTAGCCAAGGCTGTTGGGTGGGAGGAGAAACCCAGAGCTCCCTGGAGGAAGAAAGCCAGGGTGGGCCCAGTACCTCCACCCTGGGGACTCACCAACTCCTCTTCCCCATCAGCTTTTGCTATGAAAATTAATGGATTTTGTCTTCCAATATAGGGAGAAATATGTCACATGAGTCACACTGTTTAATGTCTGACAGTAAACAGTATATATTTGCTACCGCCTACTCTGTGCCAGGCGCTGCGCTGGGCACATGCTGTGGAAGATGGCACGCAAGTGAAGGGCACCTCCTTGGCCTGGTTGGAGCACACACACATACATACATGCACACACTCACATGCACAGCAACACCACCCATGGCACAAGATAACGAGTTTCTCCACCATCCTCGTACCCCAGGTCTATGTTTACACTCCACATGTGGATTTGGTGAGGATGGGATGGGCAGGCAGACATGGGAAAATGAAGTGACCTCAGGGAGAGGGACGGAAGCTGGTGTTGGGCCGTGAGAAACTCGAGCACATTGGTGGCAAATGTCTGACCATGCTGTCCAGGTGGAAGAACACTCTCTGGGTGTTCTGGAACCACAGACATCTACTCCGTGGGAAAGAAATGCCTACCAGATGGGGACGAGGGAGGCAGCCTGGAGGTAGATGTGCAGGTTGGTGTCCCACTGGCCAGTGATGGCACCTGCCCTTGGGAAGACATGGCGGGGAACTTGCTTCCTGTGTCCAGCACTGGCCAGGCCACAGACAGCAGGTTTGCAGTTTTGTTTTGCTGCAGGGCAGAAATTAGATGCAATAAATTGGGAGAGCAGGTGACAGGATAAAAGAGTCTAGGTTGATAAATGATGAATTTTCAATAAATAGAACATTTCTGATATGGAACAGACTCCTTCCCAAGATAAAGTGGTGCCTGTCCACTCCAGGGAAATCCCCAGCAGCAGCCTATGGCCCTCTCTGGGGAAGAGACTCAAGCACTAAGCAGGGGAGAGCCAGCTCCTTCCCTCCATTTCTTCTGCCCCTGAACTCCTGGCAGTGCCCCCAGCCCACCAAATGCTGCAATGGTACCGTGAATGGAGAAACAGGAAAGTTTGAACAGAACAGGCTTTAGGAGATCATCTTGTTGACCAATTCCATTTTGCAGATGGGGACACTGAGAGCGGAAAGGGAGGAGGTGTTTTACAAAAGCTTGAGAGTAAACAGTTTGTGTGAGTTTATGTTTTCAAACGTGTATTGCAGTATGATATCACTCCAGAAAGTGCCCAACGCCTGAGTGAGCAGCTCCCCAGGGACAGATCAATACAGAACATTGGCATTGCTTCCACCCTGTCACATACCCCTCAGAGGCCACCACTCTTCAGAGGACCATCACCACTAGTCACTTCTGACTGTTTGAACTTTAAATAAATGGACGCATACAGTTTGGTTCTTTCACTCAACAACACGTTTGTGGTATCATACAAGTTGTCCTGTGAAGCAATGATTTTCCATAGCTATACAGTGTTCCATTGTATGAATACAACAAAATACATCAGTCTGCTAAATATTGACGGATGTTGGGTCCTTTGAAGCTAGGGGCTAACACTGATGGCATGACTGTTCTTATTATGCCTTTTGGTGAACATTTATATACAAACCTGTTGACTAAACATCTGAATTTCAATAGTGGCTCAGACTGCGTGCACATGCTCATCTTCAGTGAAGAATGCCGAAGAGTTTTCCAAAGTGGTAGCACCAGAGTGCACACCCATCAGCAGTAATGTGCTGCCTCCTGCAGTGGAATGGACACTAGGAGGCTGAGGCACTAACCGTGCCTCCTCTATGAAGTCATTGTGACCCTCGGAAAAACAACTCACTTCTTGGGGCCTCTGTTCTTTCCTCAGATGAGTGCTAAGGTACCCTTAACTTTTCTTTGATTCTAGAAGACATACTTTTATATCTATGCCAGGAAAAAATATATATTTTATGAGGAAAGTATGTTAAATAAAAAACACTGAATTTGAGAGATTGCACATGTACTTTTATGCTGATGGTATATACACATGGATTTTGCTTTATGATACAAAGTTTTCTGATTATTCAAACCACTCTGAAAATAATGGTGGCATTAAAGAGAAAATAAAATTGTCTACAATGAATATGAAAAAAATTTTAACTGACAGGCATACAAAGAACAAAGGAAAATACCTTATTCTGCAAAAGTACTTGAAATGGCATAAAGCAATGCTTAAGCATGAAACATTATTTATTTATACCTCTTAGGTAGAGTATTGTGAGGTTTTGTGGTTAGAAGCTTGATTTCTGCATGGCAGGAGCCAATATAACTGCTCTAAACATGTCAGTTGGACCCTCAAACGTGTTGTCATGGTTATATCTTGTGGAAAAATGTGAGAGCTTTTCACATAATCAATCTAGAAAATCATTACTACTTGCTTCTGAAAGGGAAGAATGAAGGAATACCCAGATGTTACTGGTAGCATGGTACAGACTTTCCCCAGCCACCTCCCTGGATGTTAGTCTTGAAAGTGGGAAGGGAAGAAGACAGCCTCATCAAGACACATGCACTGGAATTGAATTGGAGTGTAGGATTGGTATAGGCAAAAAGAACGGCTTTTATCCAAAAGTCCTAAAACAACAGATGTTGGTGTGGATGCAAAGAGATAGGAACACTCATACACTGCTGGTGGGACTGCAAACTAGTGCAACCTCTGTGTAAAGTAATATGGACATAACTTAAAGAGATACAAGTAGACCTACCATTTGATACAGCAATCCCATTACTGGGCATCTACCCAAAGGAAAAAAAGACATTCTATAAAAAAGACATCTGTACTCGAATGTTTATATCAGCAGCACAATTCACAATTGCAAAGATGTGTAAATAATCCAAATATTCTTCAATACATGAGTGGATTAATAAAATGTGGTACATCTATCCCATGAGTTCTACTCAGCCACAAAAAAATGGTGAACTACCTCTTGTATTACCCTGGATGGAGCAGGAACTCATTCTTCTAAGTGAAGTATCACAAGAATGGAAAAACAAACACCACATGTGCTCACCACTAAATTAGTACTAATCTATCAACACTAATGTGCACATATAGGAAGGAACATTCATAAAGTGTCGGGCAGGTGGGAGGAGGGAGAAGGGGTCGGGTAAGTCCACATCTAATGGATACGGTGAGTGCTGTCTCCGGGGTGGGCACGCCTATAGCTCTGACTTGGGTGGTGCAAAGGCAGTTTATGTAGCCAAAGCATTTGTACACCCATAATACTCTGAAATAAAAAAAAAAAGAAGGTAACACACACAATGGCCAGAGCTTGCTGAGCTATGTATACACAGATATTCCACCAAACTGCCTGACATAGAAGACAGCAAAGCAGCTGAGAGACAGCAATGCTTGTCCAAGTTGCAGGACAGACTATGCAAATGGCAGCAGAACTTATTTCCAGGACTTCGACAGAATTCTGGGACTTTTCATTCACTTTTCTGGCCCTGTTCACTCTGTTCCACTCTGTGTTTTCCCACGAAGCTTTCCAGTGAGATTCTTTGTGAAGGAAAAGTTCAGGAATTCCTGTAACACGTGTCTCTCCACCTACCCTCCTTCAAGATTGCTGTTGAGATGAACAACAGAATATAAAATAGAGAAAAACTTAAAAACTTAAAACAATGAGGAGAAACAAGCCACTCACATGCCAGAAACAGTGAGGAATCACTTTCAGCTAAAGGACACATGGGCCCACCCTGTCTTCAAAGAGGGTGCGTGTGAAGCCTTACACTAGTAACAACTGAGGCTACTAGTGAAGGTGCTGGAAGAACTCACTCACGTACCTGAACTCAGAGGGACACCGGTGGGTGTTTGCCTTGGGCCATGGGGCAGGAGAGACAGCAAACAATGGTGCCCTCCCGTATCTGCTGTATCTGTGACCGAAGGGGAATTGGGCCTCACCACAGCACTGGGGCAATCTCAGCATCCTGGCTGAATTGTTCCAGCCCCGTAGAGCTTAGTGAAGGTGTAGGTGGACTCTGAGTGGACACCTTCCGTCACCAGTTGGAAAATAGGGATGGCCCATCGCCCAGCTCCCACTGGGTTATAATCCAATACTGATCACACCCAAACCATTTGTGTAAGAAAGATTTTTACAGATAATGAAAAACTATGACAAAGATGAAACCGCAGTTGAAAGAAGAGTGACACTCATGAATCTGAGGAAAGTCTACCTGCTGAAAACACTTTCCCCAGCGAAGCAGAGAGTTCCAGATTACATTCTCCACATGAATGAGCACAGCATCTTATTCACACCATCAAAGCAAGCCCTGTGGTGGAGGAAACATCAGGAAGCCAAGCATAATGCAGTGAAAGACAGAATGCTAAATGTAAAACAATGCAATGGCAGTATAAAGTGGGGGGAACCAATCTTGACAATCTTTACAAAAATTTCACAATGGCTAGATGAGAAGAAAATTAACGTTATATACAAGATAAATATGTATGACTGTATGGCATTTGTTTCATATTCCATAACTCTAAAATTGATAAGTGACACCTTTTACAGAATTTTGAAGACAATTTTAACTGTAGAATTTTTTTCTAGCCAAATTTTCATTCATGAAAAAGACATGAGAGTAGCATCTTTGACTATCTAAGTCATACAACATCAACATATGCGTTTCCTAAAAATGACTACTAGCCAAACAAAACATTAATCAGTACACAGAACTTATACTAGTGTAAGTTGTGAAAAAAAATAATTGGTGGAAGGAATCAAAACCTTTTAGATAGTCACTTCTAGTGTCAATATTTTCCATAAATTTTGGTTGAAAATCTAATGTAAGTGGCAAAATAATTCTTCAAAGAGAAGTAAAATAATGCAAAAGTAAATACAACTTAATAGTAAGTTGGCCTTGGTAGAACAAATTATATCAAGAAATATAATGGAAATAATAAATAAACTAGTCTTGTTTACCAAAGATTATTCCAGATCTCTTGAACTTGAAAATCATTTAGGTTAGCTTATAGATTTCTGTTTTAAGAATACTTAATTTATATAAATTTTCTTTATTAAGCTTATTAAAATAGAAAGGGATTTTTATTTGACAGTATCCTCTAGGGGTAGAAAATGTACATAACATACACACATAGACATATCTAAAAGTACAGACAGATGCAAATAGAAGTCTTATAGCTTTTATTTTAAAATTTTAGATATGAGTCAGGCAAACATAGTAATACAAAATTCACTAGTTTATGTAAGATAGTTGGATCCAAATTGTGTTTCTGGCAGAAGGAACAAGTTAAGGTTACTTTCTCAGTGAGGGCTAAAGCTTTTTACCATTATTTGTGGAGAAGACTTTTCTAAGATTTTCATTTAATATCATGTGGAATCTTACAGAGGCTATGATCAAAGATGAAATAAAAAGAATTTAAGCTTTCTCTAAGAAGAAATTTAGGGGCATATTTGCCTATTATTTTTTATTTCAGCATATTACAGGGGTATAAATGTTTAGGTTACATATATTGCCTTTGCCCCACCCGAGTCAGAGCTTCAAGAGTGCCCATCCCCTAGACAGTGCGCACCACACCCATTAGGTTAACGGAAGTCTAGAATAACTATTTACGTCTTTTCTTTTTCTTTCTTACATGTCGGACAGCCCTGTGAATTCTTGGTAGTGGGGATCCAAAATGCATTCACAAACGGCATTGCATGAAAAGACCTTGAGCTTATGAGGTTTGATTAGAGAACCTTGTTGTTATTCTTCCAGTCTTTGGCAAAGCTATTTCCCATCTATCAGTATTTATATAAGTACCTTGCATGTTGTGCACTTACCTGAGTGCCTTTTCAATTCCTAAATTTTGTTCTAAGTCTGATTTCTATACCCTAATCTTTTTAAGAGAGTTTTTTGAGCCAGCCAATGGGACATTTATTTTAGGTATGAGCTCTTTAAAAAAAAATTTTAGATATAAAGTCCAAATCTCCAAAGTTATATCTACTCCAGCGTGACTCTAAATTGATAAGGCTTTTTATGACTGAAATCCAATAAGCTTTTTATGAATTAACCATTTACACAAGAGGCATCTCCAAAGAGGTTACAAAAGATACATCCCATATGATGCAAAGTTATTCTCAGAGATAGGGAAAGCAAAGACCCTCATTGCCATAGGTGGTAAAGATGTTGTTTGTGGAAACTCATGTCTCCAGACTTCCCAAAAGTGAGATGTCTCCAACCTGTACTCCCTGATGGGCAGAAAAACCAGAGAGAAAGCCCTTTCCCTGGATCTAAGCCAAGCACTGTAGCAATGAAGCAAAAACAGAATTTCATCCTATGATTCTCCTCCTTATGACAAACAACATAAATGATAGTGACAAAGGAAAAATAGTGGCTACCCCTGAAAAGTAACGGCCAATGTGTAATTAAAATGAAATTTATGAGAGTCACAATCAAAAGAACTAATCCACCAGTCTCAAAATAGATTATCAGAGATAACCTGTTTACTTTATGTGCATGGTCGGGAGCAGATTCACAGAAATAAAATGAAAACCCCAAAGAGTTGGTCTGACCAGGTTTATATACCATTTTAACAAAAGGCAATAAATTCATGGAGAAACTATAAGATAAATGATAGAGTTTTGAGCTTCCAGGCATGGTAAATTGTGAGAAGATAAATATGGGGGAACTAGTGGAAAATAAGTGTTATTTTAGTGAGGTTTGTCATGTAGATTCCTCTTGATGCCATCTCTGGGCTGGTAAGAGTCTAGATCATACCTGGTGATTAACAGTACTTCTGCCCTTCCTGGTGTGAGAGGGGAGGAGGGCACTTTTACAAAGGGACATTTACACCCTACTTCTAGGCAAATGGGGATGGTAGAGAGCATTTTCTACAGCCTGCTCTTTCTCAATTGACTTCAGCTCAAAACAATCTGTAAGCCAAAGTGGAATATTTTTGGCTGGTATTTTCTGATCCCCTTCAATAGGAAACAGGGGAAAGCTGTGTATGTATCTGTGTAGCCCCAGGGCCAAATGCAGATGGAGCAGGGCCTTGTGGGTCTACTGGAAAAGGTGCAGACTCAGAGAAGTGGAGAGGAGGAAACAAAACAAGCAAGTTGGAAGAACTTTTAGAGATTCAGGTTGGGGGCCTGGACAATCATAAACTGTTAGTTCAGGTTTGGCCACCTTCAACCAGATGTAAAATGATAAACTTGAGATGACATATGGCTGACACTAGGATAAGATTCTGAGTGGTTAGGTAACTAAAACTATCAAAGAAATGGGGGAGCCTAGATTTAAATCTAGTCTTTTCTCTAAGTCAAAGGTCCTCCTTCTTCCCATGTGGCTAAATTAGCATTTTTCTATGTATGTATTACCTGGTGTCATGAAGAATTTATGTGACCACTGGTTTACTTTAATAGACTGTGAAAATGGCTGAAATTATTTTACTTCTGGTATTTATACCCCTAGCACTGTGATGATGGAGCTCCTTCCAATATGCGATGGAGTCTATTCTCCACCTGTGAGTTTGAGCTGGCCTTGTGACACCCTTAGACTAGTAAAATGTAGTAGAAGTAATATCATGCTGGTTCTGAGTTTAGTCTTTGCATATTCCCTCTCACCCATTGTCAACACTGACTATTTTCCAAGTGAACAATCTGGGCTAGCCCACTAGGGGATGAAAGACCACATGAAGCAGACATGGCCATCCCAGCTGAGGCCTGCCTGGACCAACTACCCTCTAGCTGACCCATGTGCTAGCCACAGACACATGAGTGAGCCCAGCTGACACTGGAAGAATCACTCAGCTAAGCTCAACACCATTTACCATCCCCCAATTCATGAGATAGATAAATGACTGTTTTCTTTAAGTCACTAAGTTTTGGGGTGACTTATACAGCAAGAGCTAATAGCATAACTGCAGTGTTTTCTTTAGCTGAATAAAATTAACTTTAAAGAGCTGTGTTAAAAAGGATCAGGTCTTCCTCATCTCAATTATTATTATTAGTTTTTAGTTCAAACTTTCCATACAAGGATGACTGTACTTTAAAATATTGCACTTCATGAAAAATTATAATGACTATTCAAAGAGATTTGAGGATGTCTGAGATAAAACTCACAATGAGATCTGAAGCTTAACCTTCTTTCTCATTTATTTTAGGGATAAGTATTCTAAAAATATTCTATAAAGTGCTCTGTTGTCAATATTGGTTTTAGGGTTTTAGACTGTTTTTTTTTTATTATTTCAGCATATTATGGGGGTAAAATGTTAAGGTTACATATATTTCCCTTGCCCCCTTCTCCCCTCTAGTCAGAGCTTCAAGTGTGACCATGGTACACATCGCTGTCATTATGTATGTACATACCCATCCCTTCCTCCCTCTTCCGTCTACCTGACATCCGATAAATGTTCTTCCTATATGCCCACTTAGATGTTGATCAGTGAAACCAATTTGCTGGTGAGTACATGTGGTGCTTGCTTTTCCATTCTTGGGATACTTCACTTAGTAGAATGTGTTCCAGCTCTATCCAGGAAAATACAAGAGGTGCTATATCACCATTGTTTCTTATAGCTGAATAGTACCCCATGGTATACATATACCACATTTTATTAATCCACTCATGTATTTATGGGCACTGGAGTTGTTTCCACATCTTTGCAATTGTGAATTGTGCTGCTATAAACATTCGAGTGCAGGTGTCTTTTTAATAGAGTGTCTTTTGT
>CAUYRT010032956.1:0-32702 GCA_963574885.1 Lepilemur ruficaudatus
CTCCAGTTCCATCTATGTTGCTGCAAATGAACATTTAAGGGCAAAGAATACTTCAAAAGCATCCCAAACTTTATGTCCTTCTTTTATAACCTATGAATGTTTTAATATATAATAACCTTGTTTGAAATAAAAGACTTTGATGCCTGGTGCCCTTACCACATATTAAGTAATTATTGGTTTCTACCACTAACAGTCTGTTACAGTCACAAAGTCCTTCATGGAAATCTAAAGGCAAAGAGAAGTTCAAGTTGTGCACTGCACAACTCTACGGAGTGTCGATCACACGTTATATAAATGGTGTCCCTGAGATTGATAGTCCACAATCTGTGCAGCTGTATGTAGTGATCCTGAAGAAAGTATCGCTGTTCACATCACAACTGAGCCCTCAAGAAACCCAGCACAAGGTCTTCTAGAGCTTACTAGATCTTAGATCATCATTTTACGGAAAAGCATGCCAAGGTTTACAAAAAAGGAACGGACTTGCCTATGGTCTGACTTAGTGGTAGAACAAGGAATAGATCCCAGATTTATCTCTTTTTTCCCTTAATTAATCTATTTCATTTTAAAATTGTACTTATTTTTGAGTAGATAATACATTCACATGGCTCAAAATTCAAAAGACACGAAAAATTATATACCCTCAAAAAGTATTCCACCCATCCTAACCCTGCCACCCCTCTGATGTTCCTTATAAACAAACCCTAATATTTAATACTGGTTGCTGACGTATCTTTCCAGAGATAGTCCAGGTATGTATAGACAAATACAGATAAACATTCTCCACCTCTGCCCTCTCAACGTAAATGCTAACATACTGTATGCTATCTTGCATTTTGACTTTTTGATTTCCTATATATCTTGATCACTGCCCCTCTCCAGTATATGAAGAGCTGTTTCATCCTCTCTTCCAGTCAAGTAGCGTTGTTTTATTATACGATATACATTTGATAACTCTGTTGAGGGACATTCATTTGCTACAAACAGTGCTACAGTGAATAATATTGTACTCATGTCATTTTGCACGTGAGTGATCTGTAGGATAAAATTCATGGAAGTGGGACTGCTGGGTCAAAGTGCATTTGTAATTTTAATAGACATTGCTAAATGGTTCTCCATAGAGGTTGTTCCAGCACTAGCTGATTTTCCTACACCCTCGTTAACACTGTGTTAACAAACTGGATAAACTTGTGATCCTTTAAGGGACGAGATAATGTGAATCATTTAATCTCTGAAAAATGCATCATAAGAGCTTTTAAAAGAAAATGAGCTTTTTAAGAAAATAAGCAAAAGTATAATAAAAATTTCAAGCAATTTATAAACAGATGCTAGAATCTAAGGTATTGCTCATGGTTAGTAGAGAAGGAAAAAAAAACATGATTAATTGCAATCTTTTAGGCCCAATTTAACACAACTTCCTCCATGAAATACTTCTTGGTTTCTCTGAATGGATGTTGTTTCCCTTGCCCCTGAATTCCCAAAGAACTTTGTACCTCTCTTAGGGGAATTATCAACATCTGTCTTTTTTTATAGTTAGTCATGTACATGAGTAATCCCAGGAGCCCTGCTAGTTTCCTGTACTGATCATAGATGTTTTTCCTAATGGAACCCTCTAAGGTCCCAAGCCATAGCATTCTTTTTTTAAAGTAAGGTTTATTGAGGTGCAATTTATATACAGTAAAACTCACTCTTTTCAAGTATATAGTTCAGTGGGTTCTGACAAATGTGTACAGGTGTATAATCGCCTCCAAAATCAAGACATAGAATATTTCCATCACCACAAAGTGTTCTCTTGGCCCCTCTGCTGTCAATCTCTCTCTCCATCCTTAGCCCCTATCAATCACTGATCTGATTTTGGCCCCTATAGTTTCGCCTTTCCTAGAAAGAATGTCATAAAGAGAATCATGCATTCTGTAGCTTTTTGTCTATTTTTTACTCTAAACCACAGTACTTTGCAATTAAGCACAGGGGAAATAATTTACTCATTGCCTGGTGGAATTTAGGCTAAGTAGACTTGCTCACCAAAATCATGCTAGTGGTTAGACAGTGGTCACAGGGAAAGAGCAGGGAGGAAGAGGGAGAGAGGACAGGAATGGAGACAAAGACAGAAGAAAGGTTTAATATGTATTACAATATTCTTTACTGTTTAGAAATTGTTATGTTTTATAGAGCACTTCCAGTGTGCCCCACATTTTGTGTAATCTTCATGACAACCTTACAAATTGTTATTAGTCCCATTCTGCAGATGAGTACACTGAGATTCCGATTGTCTAAGTGGCTTATCCTCAAACAGAACTGTATAATGAGTGAAGAACCAGGATTGAACTGAGCTCTGGTCTAAAGGACTTTGCCCACCCAGAAGGCTTCCTCTTTCCCACAGTTTAGTAGAAGAGTTAACAAGAACCTGTCAGGTTCTCGCTTTCACGCACCGTTGTAAACCCAGAAACTAGCACTGTGCCCACTGCATAACAGGTGTTCATTAAATCTTGTTAGACGACCTCACAAAAGAGGCATCTGTCCTTCTGATCCTTAGAATGTAAGTGTACTTAATTTTCCTTCCCAATAGCTCACTGAGAATTTTCAACTGTTACATTTTTCTCATTTTTTAGTTTCCTTTTATACTCAAAACACAAATTATGTCTAAATCTCTGAGATTCTGTGTCAGACCATGTTATCCTAACACATGCATTGAAGGCGTGTGAGCGAGTTCCACCTACCCCTTTTGGATTGTCTGTCATCTGAATGGAGAATATGGTTTATGTTTATTCAGGACCATTCCAGAGGCAACATTCAGCTAATCATTTCTTATGTTCTTTGTCTAGACCACAAGGAGTAATGATCAAATGTTAAGTAAAATGATCTATTTGAATATAAAATAAGATACACATAAAATATCAAAATGAAAAGACAATCTAATCTTATGGCATTTTAAGATGGTGACAAACCAATAGGGTATCTGGAAAATTTCTTCCCAAATAATATTATTACTTTTCTAAAATCAATGTGAATGTTTGAAAGTATATGTCAGGAATTCTGACAATATCTATTCCTTTGTGGAATGTTATGAAATGATGCCTGAAAACAAAGGGGTTTTAAAAAATGGTATTCTACCGTATAAACCTATGTAGTTCCCAAGAAAATCTTCAAAGTATTTTCAGGCTTCCAAGAAGTTTTCAACTTTTTGAATTTCTCATTATCTCTTTATATAAGTATGCCTCCAAAGTGGTTCCTCTTTTGGGAATGAACTTTGGTCAGTGGAAGGATAGTGGCACCTGGATTGTAGATCTAAGTTTCCATTTTTTATTTAAAATATTTGTTAATATCCTGGAAATGTCGAATGAAATTTAATCCCAGAATATAACAAAAGTCCTTTTTAATGCTAGACACGTGGGACGATATTTGCATTTAAATTAATTGATTGTGTTCACTGGCAGATTTGCCACCCAAGACCTGCAGAGGGGACTATAGGGGATGGCAATTTCTTGAAAGAGCAACGTCCACATGTAAGTGGCAATAATACAGCAGCCTCTGTGTTTAATCATTGCAACCCAGGCTAATGTTACTTGCTCACTGTGGATCAGGACAAACCCCTAAATTATTATAAAGGGGCAAAGGTGCTTTTGCATACTTTGAAAATCACTTGCCTTGAGCTGAGAGGTTGGGAAATTTTAAAAAGGGAAATAGGAGAATGACATAAAAGAAGTGATCTTTTGCCTTGGAAGATGTGGCTTTCCTACCAGCCCTTTACCTGCATACTACTCCTTCCCATTCCATAGGGGGATGCGGGCAGGGGCAGGAAAGTGCCAGGGTGCTGAGAGCAGAAACCAGAGTAAACATTAGGATTTTAGGGCCAGGGAGAGGCTCAAAGATGTAAGAGCATGTGGCCAGAATTGGCCACCTGGTCAGAGCCAGGGATGTGCCTAAGTGACAGAGAAGACAAGAGAGACTAGAGGGTAGCATGTCCAAGGAGTGTTAGGGCCACTTTGAGCACCTGTTTGGAGAAAGCAAAGAAGAACTCCTTGATCCTCATGGATCAGAAGAATCAATACTGTGAAAATTACCATATTGCCCAAAGCAATCTACAGATTCAATGCAATCCCTATCAAAATACCAACATCTTTTTTTTTTGTAGAATTAGAAAAACAATTCTCAAATTCACATGGAACCAAAAAAGAGCCCGAATAGCCAAAGCAATCCTAAGCAAAAAGAACAAAACTGGAGGTATCATATTACCTGACTTTAAATTATACTATAAGGCTAGCAGTAACCAAAACATCATGATATTGACACAAAAGTAGACATATAGATCAATGGAACAGAATGGAGAATCCAGAAATAAAACTGGATATACTGTAGGTATATTAATATATACCTACAACCAACTGATCTTTGACAAAGCAGACAAAAATATACACAGGGGAAAGGACACGCTATTCAATAAATGGTGCTGGGAAAATTGGACAGTCACATGCAGTCCATGCAGAAGAATGGACTGCAGAAGAATGCAGAAGAATGAAACTGAATCCCTAGTCTCACCATATAAAAAAATTAATTCAAGTTGGATTAAAGATGTAAATGTAAAACCTGAAACAATAAAAATCCTAGAGGGAAACCTAAGAAAAACTCCTCTAGACATTGGCCTAGGCAAAGAAATTTTTACTAAGATCCCGAAAGCAAATGCAATAAAAACAAAAATAGACAAATGAGTCTTAACTAAACTATTAATAAAAAGCTTCTGCACAGCAAAATAAATAATCCAAAGAAAGGACCTACACAATGGGAGAAATATTCTCAAACGATGTGTCCAACAGAGGACCGATATCCAGAACCTACAAGATCTCAACTTAGCAAGAAAAAAACAAACAATCCCCTTAAAAAGTGGGCAAATGACATGAACAGGCATTTTTCAAAAGAAGATCTACCAATGGCCAAAAAATACATGAAAAAATGCTCAACATCTCTAGTCATCAGGGAAATGCAAATCTAAACCACAATGAGATACCATCTTACCCCAAATAGAAAGACCACTATTAAAAAGTCAAAAACCTATAGATATTGGCACAGATGTGGTGAAAAGGGAGCACTTATTCACTGTGGGTGGGAAGGTAAGTTAGTATAACCTCTATGGAGATCAGTATGGAGATTTCTCAAAGAACTAAAGGTAGATCTACCATTCAGTCCTGCAATCCTGCTACTGAGTATTTACTGAGAAAAAAAGAAATCATTATGTCAAAGAGATACCTATACTCGTATGTTTATAGCAGCACAACTCACAATCACAAAGATATGGAATCAACCTAAGTGCCCATCAACTGATGAGAGGATAAAGAAAATGTGGTATATATACACCATGGAGTACTACTCAGTGATAAGAAGGAATGAAATAATGGCTTTTGCAGCAACTTTGATGGAATTGGAGGCCATTATCCTAATTGAAGTGACTCAGGAACCAAAAAATAAATGCCACATGTTCTCACTTATAAGTAGAAGTGGGAGCCAAACTATGAATACCTAAGGGCACGCAGAGTGGTATATTGGACATTGGAGACTCACAAGGCAGGAGGGGAGGAGAGAGTGAGGAATTACCTATGGGGTCCAATGCACACTGCTCATGTGATAGATACACCAAAAGCCCAGACCCCGCCACTATACAATACATACATGCCATGGAATTCAAGTTGTTGCCTTCTAAATCTATTAAAATTTTAAATAAACCTTAAAACAATTTTAAAAAAAGAGAAAAAAATTGCAAAATCATATTTTACACCTTAAATACATACAGTTTTCATTTTTCAACTTATACCTCAATATAGCTGGGGAAAAAAAGAAAAAAGATATATCAAGTGTACATTCATTACCATCCCTCCTGTCCTGGGAGTCCTTTCAGAAAGTATTTAAGGGCATACTAGACGCTTAGCACTTAGCTCTTCAGATTGTGGAGCTCAGGGTCATCATTTTGCGCATAAAAGAGCCATTTGTGTGTGTGTCAGACTGCCACGTCTATGACCTTGCTGAGTGGGAATAGTATTGTTGCCCCTGTTTTGGGCACAAATGACTTGAGTGTTTTCCAAACACCGTTAAATGTCAAAGTCTCTGATCCTCAATTTGGTCCAAACTGGGCAAGGGAGGGGGGGTGGAAGACTAAAATTAGAGCTGGGTAACAGACATAGGATATTAATTCTCAAAAGCTGGATCTCCTCATAAACTCAGTGTGATTTCTTCAAAGTAGCTCTCCCCAAGGTTTGAGCTGTAACCAAGGTTTGAGCTGTAACCAAAGGCCCTCACTGCCTGGTTGTACATCGAGGAGTTCATGGCATCGTGAAATTGCCCTTAAGGCAAAGCTGACAACACCTTTATTTATCGTGCATGGATTTCATGTTAACTCCACCATCCTTTTGCTGCATGTGGATAAAGCTGAAATAGGCATTTAAGTAGCTGATTACAAAGACTCTTACTTTTTACATAGCGAACCTATCCTTTAGGTTTTCATTTCATATTTTAGATTCCTAAGATATACAATCAATACTAATTAAATTTTTAGAGTCTGTGAGTTATTTATTCTCATCACCAGAATAAAAGCCAATACAGACCTTCTTGTGAACCTATAAGGGGACATTATTATTATCCTCAGTTTACCTGGGATGAAATTGAGACACAGAAAGGTTAAGTGCCTTGCCCAGGGTCCCCACCTAATAAATAAGAAGCTGATACTAGAACCTGGAACCTGGAGCATCCTGGAGCCAACACTCTCAGCCACTGTCCTCGACTCCTTTGGTAAGGTTGCTGCCAACCAGCATTTGTGAGCGTGCCGAGTACCTGCCAGGCACTATGCTGGGAGCTTCATGTGGATTATCTCCTGTTACCCTCCAAACATTAATATGGGTTAGGGCTATTCATTTTCTGATTGAGGGACCTGATCTGAGAGAAATGGGGTAACTTCGCGAGTTTACACTCACCCTTAAGCATCAGAGCTGTGGTTTGAACCCAGGGGTCTGTGTTCCTGCTCCCACGTGTTCTGTGTTTTCCTCTGCAGACTTTGCATTCTCCCCCCCTCCCCCTCCCTCCCCCCCACCCCAGAGTGAAGGTTCCCTCGATCCGTCCATGTATTAATTCCATCAGTGCCTATGCCCACCCTAATAACACTCCCTCGGCATCCCTTTTGCTATCAAAAGTAACATATTCACAAGTTCCAGGGACTAGGACCTGGGCATCTAGGGGCCATTACTCTAACACTGCTATGTCATTCCGTGGATCTCTCACATGAATCCTGCAGAATCCTCCTTCTGCTCTTCCTGCTCACATCTTCCCTTCCTCATCCCTGGCAGCCAGAGTGACCTTTTAAAATGTAAATACATCCCATCACAGCTTGCTTAAAGCCTCCCAAGGCTGGGATCTGGTCCAGCCACTCTCTGGCCTCCTCGCTACTCCTTCAACACGTGCTGAGCACAGTCACGTCACAGAGGCTTTCCGTTCACTCTTTCATCAGTGTGTGCACAACCCCAGCGGGCTGGCTCCATTCAGGTCTCCCTGATGGATTGTCCCTTCCTCCTGCCACACCTAAGCCAGCACTGCCACACCACTCTCCCCTTAGTGTGGTTTTCTTTAGAACATTTTTGAAGTCATAGTATGGAGTTTTCTACTCTTAATGTCTCTTTCCTTTCCCTGGATCCATGGATTTTAAGTGCAAAAAGGCAGCTGATCTCCAGTACATGGGACAATGCCTGATTCAGACTGTGGGCCGGAAACACAGGCCAGTATGGAAGGAAGGAGGAAAGGAAGGAAAGAAGGAGGAAGGAAGAACAAAGGAAGGAAGGAAAGAGGGAGGAAGGAAGAACAAAGGAAGGAAGAAGGAAGGAAGGAAGGAAGGAGGAAGGAAAAAAGGAAGGAATGACAGAAGAATTTGCTTCAGTTGACTGTTCTTTTTGTGGTTGTTATCTAAGTCCTTATCCCTGAGAGGATGATATTCCAAGTACTTCAGAAGGAAAGGAATCACTTTTACCTCTTTCAAATGCATAGTTCTTACTTTTAAAACCTTTTGTTGCTACATAATATTTGTACATGTTTATGGGATGTGCAATGAACTAGTCAGGGTCCTTCGGATATCCATCACCTCGAGCGTTTACCATTTCTTTGTGTTGGGAACATTTCAAGTCTTCTAGCTGTTTTGA
The DNA here is from genome assembly GCA_963574885.1 of Lepilemur ruficaudatus. NCBI lineage: Eukaryota > Metazoa > Chordata > Mammalia > Primates > Lepilemuridae > Lepilemur > Lepilemur ruficaudatus. The sequence goes on from CAUYRT010032956.1 coordinate 8,166, forward strand.
AATACAATTTTTTTAGAATACAGCTAAATGTTCCTGACATCTAAATGGGCCCACACAGGCACGTACTTCAAATAGCAAGTTCATCACCTGATATTATTACATCTGCCACTTAGAAGCTCTCCGTGCCTCAGAGAGGCACTGTACAGATGAGGCATTTTCCTCATCTGTAGAATGGGGATAATAACAGTGCTACCCTCACAGGGCTGTTACGAGGATTACATTGGTTAATATTTATAAAGCACTTAGGATGGATTCAGGGCCATAGCACCATGTAATGATTTATTAAATTTTAAAAAACTTTTATACTTAAATTTAAACTATTCTCCCCAATCCTCAAGTTAAACCTTTATTTAATCTAGAAAGATGTTTGGAAACTTTCAGGTTTGTACTTGAGTCAGTTTGTTTCTGCCTTGTTTTAACGCATAAAAATATATACTAGTTTTTATTCCTGTGACGCTAAAATGACAATAGTGTATCTATGCCCATTTTCTTCCTTACCAATGATCATATTCTTACCAAATAAATGTTTTCTCTGAGGGCTGGGGTTGTTACAATGTTTTTTAAATAATGGGATTTAAATAATGAGTTTAGGGTTTTATTGGCTCAGAGGGCAAGTGTGAAATCTTGAGGCGCTGGGGTTTGAAACCTGACACCCATTAGTCGCTTGGCTCATTAGGTCATCACCTTGGAAAGACTGCTTCCCCCGATTAATGAAAAGCCCACTCCATTTGTTTTGGCTTGAACCCACTTAACAGTGTCTTTCATTCAGTGACACACTGTTTTCTTTGGAAGCTAGGGAGTCCGGTGATTTTGGAATAAGCTTGGATTCTGGCTGGAAGTTCCCAGCTGAAAGTGAAATGACTTCACCCACAGCGGTTGGGGGAGAAAGCCAGGCAGGCCTTTGGAAAGTGGATTTTGAGTATTGGAGGCTATTTGTGGTGGTTCCTTAGGAGACAGGACCTAAGCTTTTGGAGGGTGATATGGACAAACCATTTTATTATTTTGTTTCAATCCTATGCTGTGTTTTATTTAAATGAGTTTGAAATGCAGGGTCCTGATATCTATTTTTTTTTTCTACCTAGAACAGAAAGCACTTTCAAGTTACTCCTGGGAGGCAAGAATAGATTGAAAGGATACCTACTGTACATACATGCAAGGCAAGCACTTTCTGGGGGAGACTGAGTGAAGGCTGCCTTGGAGGACTAAGGGCTGGGTAGACATTGAGTCAGAGGGAGATTTGGTTGGGAGAAAGATAGTGGGTGTAGCCCAAGCCCAGGGAGGGGATTCATTGGCACTTGTTCTAGCAGTTGTGAGCAGAAACTAGGGAAGGACAGCTCTCAGAGCGTAGAGAGGGGCAGCTCAGGCAGCTGTTGGTTGTCTAGGTCAGAGGGGCTACTGGCTGAGCAGGAGCAACCCAGATGCCCTGCGCTGTTCTTGCATTAATAACCAAAGTGGGCTTCCTGGCTCTTGGAGAGAAACCCACTCTCTCTTGTCTCTCTCAGTTCCCCTGATATTCTAAGCCCCAGAATAGAGATTTTTTTCTTTTTTAACCAGAGGTCCACAGGTCTTCTAAGAATGTCCTTGTAAGAATTCAAGGAGTTTCCGAAACCTCAGAAACTATAAACAAAATACTGTGTGCATGTGCATTGCTCTGGGAAAGAATCCATAGGTTCTTACCAGATTCTTAAAAGGATTCTGTGAACTGCCCTCCCCTAAACCTTAAAATCACAGTTCTAATGGTAGCAAAAACCACAAAGTAGAACACTTTGTACTTTTGTCTTCTTCATTCTCTCATGATAAATGCAGAACTTGGCGTAGCTGAAATGTTGCAAAAAGGTTTGTTACATCATCAAGACCTTGGATTGCAAACTCTGCAGGTAAGAGACAATGACCAGGTTAGCAGGAGTCAAGAGCATTCATGAGCAAATGCTGGTCTAGTCTCAAGGGTCACATTGGATATACGTGGGCACAACTGGTGCTGAGATGAACAAAACCACTCAGGAGTCTTCACTCGAACATAGGCACATCTACACATCCAGAGGGATATAGGTGTCGATCAATAAATTAAGATTATGCTCCTAATTACAAAATAGAGTCCCTTGAGTACCTGCAGTATGCCAGGAGCTTTGGATACATTATCTCATTTGATTGTCACAATAATCTTATGAAATGGATACTACTCTCTTTCCCATTTTACAGATAGAATAATTTAAGCTCAGAGATGTCAAGTAAATTTCTCAAGGTCACGAAGTGGTTAAGAACTGGAATGTAAGGTGAGGTTTGTCCCATCTGTGCTTCCTCCCAACTTAAGTAGCTTCATCACGTGCACATGATCACCACAGCGGCTCGTGGGACACCGATTAATCTGACTGGATCTCCTTCAAGCTTGTGACACGATGATTTTTAGAGTTAACTGAATGAATGACAAGTCAAGCAATCTATTTGCAAGGCACACACTATGTTAGGAATTAGGAGGAATAACCACTTTTCCTTCCCAAAGGGACTGACAGGCATACCCAGAGGGGGTGGGATTTCTAGAACTCCATGAAGTTAACAAGAGGAGACTTGGGAAGTTAGAAGAGGGAGGGGGAGGCTGCATTCCAGGCATAGCTCATGGTATGAGAAAGCACCAAATTTGGAGTGGGACAAACAGATGAAGAAGGTGTCAAGTTCTCTGGGGAGGAGTGGAGGGTACTGGAGGCCAAATACAGGGTAAAGCTCTCGCAAGATGCTGTGGTGACTTAGCTGAGTCTAACACACAGGGGAACCATCCCAGAACCCCAGGAATCTCCCTTCCCCCCCAACCAACAAAGGGAGGTCCCACACAATGATGGGGAAAGAGTCCCAGATGGAAATTGACTGCCTGATCTGCAGGAAGGCCTTCAGTTCTATCAGAGAACTCTCTGATCACAGGAAAAGCTATCCCCTTTGCAATGACTTGTCCACTTGCGAAAGATGGTGTAACAAGGGCTTGCTTGAAGGTGAGTGAAAAGTAAGACATAAGAGGAGGAAAGACACTAACTGAGTGGAAAGAAAGGAAACCGTGAAGGACCTACAGGAGGCACCTGGGTTGCAGAAGAGGCAGCAACAACAATTCTACCCTCAGTTATGGGAGCACAGCACTTGATCCAGCCCAGAGGGTGGCATGCCACAACCTCCCTCTTCCCCAGCCCCACCCCAGAGAGGCAACTGACATGACACCCCTATGGAAAGCAAGCTCAACTTTGCAGCAAAAGTGGCCCTGCCCGCTGCCCCCCACCCCTTTTTCTCTCCATGAGGACAGACACTGCTTTCTCTGGGGAAGCCTGGAGTGTGGCTGAGTCTCCATTTCCTGAAGGGTTGGGCCAGATTTGGGAGCTCATGGGAGTTAGGGAATTGCTTTCTCTAACACACGAGTTCTGAAGTCTTGTCCTTGCTCATGCCTTTCTCAGAAGGGACAGGTGCAAATGCTCCAGCAAAAACACCTCCCTTTGTCAGGTCTGCACAGGGTCCTCCGGAGCGGCTTCCTTCTGTGTGTTGGCTCGCACGGCCTTCTTCCAGGGAATTCCACAAAGCTCCTGGCTCCCAGTCAGGCATCTGCCTTTGTGTCTACTCTGTTCCCACCCCCACCTCCCCAAGTATGCCTGCCCCTCTAGTGGGATAAATTTAGCTCTGAATGAATGCAGAAGGAAGAACACATTAAAGTAAACACAGACCAAATAGAATTCAAATATAGGTTTGGCACACACACAAACTGATACAAAAGATCCAAGTTTTTCTGTTTCCTTCTCTCCTGCTCATCTCTGTTTCCCTCATCTCATCTTCAGACCACTGTACCCTTTTCTGCACTTATTTAAGCTAGTTAAATAAGTAGGTCAGAATGTGGGGCTGTTTGTCTTCAAACCTCATAAAGCAGAAATCACTGGAGTGACTGAGAAACATCAAAGAGAGCCCTGGCTGGTGTTGGTCATTTTCGTTTACTGGTTTGATTCTCTTAGAAACCCATCTGAAACTTGGAAGCATCTTTTTCTTACATGTTAGCACAGCTTTTTCTCGTGGTGGGCAGAGCCTGTGGCAGCTATAAATTTTGCAGAGTCTCCCAAACATTCTCCCACCGACCAGTCGTCACATCTCTTAAGCCCTAACTCTGAATCTTTTCTTTCACTGTAGTTCTTCCCACTCAGAGAATTTATAGTTCTCAAAGCACTTTCTCATTCATGAGCTCCTTTAATCTTACAAGAGTCTTGTGGGGGCAGTTAGCTTATCCTGTTCTCAGTTTACAAACAGAAAACCTATTCCCATCTTACAAATCGAGAACCTCAGCTCAGAGCAGGTAAGGGACTTGTATGAGGTCACACAGTAAGTGGCAGAGGTAGGATTAGGACTGAGGATAGAGAAGTTGTCTTGTGTTCATTCCACTCTGTCTTGAGCTGCTTTGGGGAAAGGCAGTTTGTCCAAGGCGCCCCAGCTAGGAGGGTTACACATTAGCAAGGAGTAATTTTTGAGACTGTCTGGCTATTACTCTCGGTGAGACGGGTTCAGCGTGGCTGGGTGCAATTGGATCCATTTTGCCAGAATGTGGAGGGTAGACATGAGGGACCCCTGTCGTTCCAGAGGGTGTCAGGCGGGCATGGCATCTGTTGGTGTGGGAGCTGAAGCTAGGCCTTCCCAATTGCATTATCCATTTCCCAGCCAGCAGGGCGGACAGGATTTAGTGGGTAGGCTACTATCCCTCCACTGCCAACCCTGCAGGAAATCTCTCTCTTGTCAGCAGTGCTGACTTGCACATGTGCATGGCATTATCAAATCACGGTTAACAATGAAAGTGTAGACGGCCACGCTACAGAAAGGGATTCTGAGCTGACGGGGCACATCGTGGCCATTGTGCTAAGGCAAACTAGGCTGGCCCCTAAGCTCTCTGTGAAGCCAATGACCCGACTGTGTCTATTGGCATCAGATAACTGGGCTGGGGTAGAACCTGGCTTTCCCAAAGACTTGATGGTTTGTAGCTAATTCATACCCAAACCAAGAATTGACTCTACCACAGGAGCACCTTTAATTTGTAGGTATGTAGCTCTTTTCCTAATACTCAAAAATGAGGCTTTCCTTTCCATCTCTTCCCAGGACTTAATCTACCTCCTCTTAAAAATTCTCTTTTAATTCCTTTTTATTTATAATATTAAATTGACCTAGTCCAAAATATAAGACCAGAGATGTCTATGAATCATTAAAAGGAGAGTCTGGTAAAGAAATTTCTAGACAATAAATGACATAGCACAGAATCCTCCCTTTTCAAAGATGAAAAAAGAGAAGTACCTACCAATGTGAGAAATTTTAAGAACACTGATATTTTATTTCTTTTTTTTTTTTTAAATACTATATATATGGGTGGAGAAAACCAAGTCATTCACTTAATTTGATCTATGGCATTTTTAGTGAAGTAATGACTGGGTTGAGTAATTAGGACCTAGCACTTCTGGGTCACCTACTGCAGCCAATCACAAGCGTGTTGTATCTGTTATCATTGTTTCTCACAACATCCTGGTGCGGGGGCTGAGAGTCCAACTTGTCTTTAGAGCTCGTGTCTTTTGCTGTGTCATATCCACCTCCTTCTTCCTGATCTCACTTTTCAAAACTTTTATCATTAATGAGACTATTCTGAACCAACATCTGAATAACACAATATTGTCCCCAAACTCATTTCATACACCAACCCAGTGACACTGGACATCACATATTTTTATTGCCATCTTACAACTAAGGAAGCCATAGTTCTGATCTATTATGTGATTTGTGCAAGATGTCACAGCCAAGTACACGTGGAATGATCTCTAACCATTCTGCTCTAACTCCTGTACACTCTCCTTACACCACCTGATTTCCTCTGGCAACTCATCATGGTGAAATACATGGTAAAATTCATTTCTAGCCAAATTTCCAATTGCTTATTTTCAATCTGCTATGTATAGACCTTAGTCAACATACACCTTAAGCGGCATCCAACCTCGTTTATTTTTCACAATGGTGCTCTGTTTTCTAACTTCTTTTTCTGTCTTCTTGCTCCGTGGGGACTCCCTGCATGGATTTGAATCCCACACATACTTGAAATCGCATCAATTTTTCCAAAGAGCTGATAACCACAGGAGCCAAGAGGACCCCAAGCAGTGTTCTCCTTCTTTTGATTCTGTGCAGCTATCACATATGTTTTAAATGACCACGTATTCCCGAAAGATCTCAGGCAAAAGAGAGCTAATACAAATACAAAAACATTTGGGGGGACCCTGGCATTCCTTTCAAAATTACTTTTGCCAAAGGAAAGCTTCAGGTTTCTGAGAAATTTCCCACTTTTAGCTACTTCTCGATAAGACTTTAACTTTTATTCACACAATAGGCCTGGGCAAGTCATTTCCCTCTTGGTTTTCAGAACTCCTGTTCTCCCCACAAGGGAATAGGCTATGATCATGTCTAATTCCCAAAGGCCTCATGTCCTAAAATAGATTATGAAATTTCTACTAACAAACAGCTATTTTGCATATCTAGCATTCTGTGTCCTTTTTGTATAATGTTTTGCAATGTAATATCTATCATAAAAACCATTAAACTGTACAGATGGTGCTTATGCAACAAAATTTAATGTCTCAGCAAGAACTAGTAATTTGTTACCTACATGATGCACCATTGTCATGTATCTTTCCAGATTTTAAATGTTTGGAGGGCAAATAGTCACCAATATAGTTGTGGCACTAGACTATGAATTCTTCATAATACCAGGCCATAGCCTAATGTCTAGTATAAAATAGTTATACAGTAAAAGTTTTAAAGAAACAGCATAATTTGGGCTATAAATGTCTGTGTTTGTAATGGGTTCAATGATTTTAAGATACTAAAATTTAGGGATTTGAAGGGAGAAGTGTTGGCAGAGGAGAAAATGTTTTCCCTCTGCTCTTTGGCCAAGCATTCATGTTATATGCCTTCCTCTTTCGCTTAGGGTTCTTAGTCACAAGCGACAGAAATGGATTCTAGGTGATAGAAGCAGAAAAGGAATGAACTGAAATTGTGCTAAGTAGTTCACAGAATAGATGGGAAATCTAAAGAAGAAAGCTCAGGCAATGGGCAAGACCAAAGGTGAGCTACTAGCCTGAAAGAATTCTCTAAAATGCTGTGTCTTCAAAATTCTTGGCAGATGCATGTGTCTAACTGAGCCCAGATTGCATGCCACGCCAGAGCTTCTGGGGAGGCAAATGTCTAGCACTTCCCAACTTCCATGATGGGATGTGGCTCTGCCTTTCACCGTGGCTCCTACTATGGGAATTCTCCAAAGGTGGGAAGGAGTCCACAAGTTGTGCAATAAAAAAAGAGAGTCTGCTGTACTTCCTAACTGGCCAAATCCCAGGGTCTAGCATTCTGAATTTCCCCTCTCCTTTGACTTTTTGTGATACCTGCTTTGACAATCCTCAGCATTCAGTAAATACAGCCATTGCTCATTGGGGACCTCAAGCAGTGAAACATCACTGAAGAAGTACACAGAGTTGGCCATGAGTCTTTGGTTTATTCCTAGTTAATTCAATTAGTGCAATGGTTCCAAACACATCTCTAACCCGCACCTCACCTCGTAGAAATTTAATTCTGTACAGGTATTCAGAAGATTCTGATGCAGGCTTCTAGACAGGAACCATGTCAGTTTTTCTCATTTCCCACAATTCCTTTACAAACCATTTTTATTTTTCTGAGGCTCCACCCCCACCCCATCAGTCTCAACCAATGACCCATCCTTCAACTGGGAAAACCAGGTCGCCTGATGCAAACTCACTCAACTTCTCTCTCCCCACACTTCAACTCAAAATTTCTTCTTGTTTTACCCATTCCATCCTCCTGCCTGGCTTTATTTTTCCTTCTTTCCGAGGCTAAACTGGCCAGAGATGCTAACCTGGAGGCCTTCTGGTCTATTCTGAGACTTTGCCAAATACTTATCTTCTCTTTTGACTGTGTCCTTGGCCTCATTTCCCTTTGACCCCGAAACATTCAAGTCTCACCTGACTTAAAACCCTTCAACTAGATCCTGCTTCCCATGCACTACCTTCCTCTTCCCCTAGCTTCATCTTTCACATCCAAAGATCTGGAAGGAGCAGTTTGTACCCATGGATGCTTCTCCCCCACCGCTCGCTTGTTCCTCAAGTCTCCTAAGTGCTTCCAGTGTCACCCTCTGAACACCTGCTGCTCTCCCAGCCTCACTTGTGGCTTCCTGGCTGTTGGAGTCAATGGCTGGTCTTAGTCTGCATCCTCCCTGATCGCTCAGGAGCATGTGACCCTGTTGAAAACCTCTTCCCTCCTGTGTGGCTTTTGGTGCAAACCCCTCCTTCTACTTCTCAGGTGATACTTTGCTGGGTCTCTCCTCTTTTTGCTCTATTTTCTCATCCTGGCTATTCTCGTTTCTTTAGCTACAACCACGAAGTAGATGGCATTCAGATAGGTGTCCCCAAACTTGATTCTTCTATTTTAAAGTTCAGGTCTTTCCAACTGATCACTTCCAAAGGGCGTCCAGGCTCTTTTCCTTCCCTATTTCCCCTTCCGTCGCTCCTTTTAAAAATGTATTGAGGTTATATAGACAAAACATAAAATTTACCATTTCAACCACTTTTAAGTGTACAGTGCGATGACATTAAATACATTCCCATCGTTGTGCTCCATCATTCCTTTGTAATATCTGTATAGCTGGGGGAGGGGAAGGACAGTTTCTGGTTCACTTGTTTATTACTGGGGTCTGTCCCACCTCCCCATGATTGGCCACGCCTGGTGCTTAGTGGTAAGAACGTGGGTTCTGGAGGGTCTTAGCTGAGTTTAAACCCCAGCTCTACAACCGTGGCAGAGCCCCTCAACTTATCTCTAGTCTCATTGCCTCATCTTTGTATTCTCTCCTTTTATTGGGTACACAGTCACCCTGATGCAGTAATAACAGCATTGTTTATTGGTGAGCAAACCTCCCTCAAATAACTTGTCCTGCTGGGGCACTGCTGGAAATGAAAAGAAAATGACACGTTTGAAGAAAGTGATGGGTCTTAGCCAGAAAGTAGAGGTTTCTGATATATTGGAGTGGGAAGCTGAATCTGGCATTGGTTTGGATTGAAGAAACAGACAGCTCCACCTACACCTATTATGAAAAAGAAGAGAAAACAGTCAGTCAGGAAAATGATTTTGGTGAGTGCATCCATCTTCGGTCAGAGCGGCAATTGCTCATCAAGTGACAGATAAAAACCTCCGTGAAGATTGGAAGGGTGATTTGGTGGAATTGAAAGAATTTACTCAGGAAACGGGTGATTTGGGGGAATTTGATGTGCGTACAAGTATATTTTTAAATGCCATTAAATCCTGCATTTACAGAATCATCACAGATCTAAAGAGGCCACACTGGTTTTTCTTCAGTGTTTATTTCATTTTATGGAGGAATGTTGGGAATTCTAGGAGGTCCCTCCTGGATGTTAAGAGGCATTTTGTTTGTTTTTGGCATTTATTTCCTTTTGGACTGGGTCATATCCATCTCTCACATCCAGCCCAGAGCATGTCACAGAAGACCCACTTTAGTACCATATGGTATCCTGTTAGTAAGGAATAGATGAAGTATCTTAGTGACAAGATCCTACTTTTCCTTTTTTTTTTTTTCCTTCCGAAAATTTTATTGGGGGAAAACTACAAAACATTTACAGTACAATGTTTACAGTCACAGTTTGTAGTGAGCTGATTTCCCAAAATGTGTTACCACTCAAGGTGACTTATCTTGTTACATTCAAAAACCTACTCTGTCAAAGTAGTCCAGAGAGTACATACATAGTGCTCCAACTGTATCTACGTACAACCAACACTCCATTTTAAGTGTACAATTAAATGATTTTCAGTGAATTTACCGAGGCGTACAGTTAATCACATGAATCAGTTTTTGAGGAATTCCTTTCCCCTATTGAGACCCCCAATTCCACTCCCCAACTACTCCTCAAGCATATCCCACCCCTAAGTAGCCCTTTTTTTAAAAAGAAAAGTGATAGTAAAGATTTTTTTAAACCTATTTTCTTTTTCCCCAGTGAAGTAATTATAAGATTTGTGTATATAAGTAAAGCCCATAAAATAAATATAAACTATATAAAAAATTGTAATGAGAAATAATTCTAGCATTTGAACTATGCTTTAGAAAGCAAGTAGAGGTTAATAAAGTACAATCATATTTTTCCACTATGGGTATATATTTTTTTCATTTGAAAGGCAATTATTTTCAAATATATCTATATAAATAATCTTTGAGCACGACAAAATGAATTATTTCTGTTTATATAATGTCCATTAGATAATCCCTGATCATGTATGTGGACTTTTGAATTAAAGAGTTACTAAAATAAGACAATGAATGACAAATATTTACAACGTATCCACTGAGCACCACAATTCTATGTAGAACTCCTGATTTTAAAACTGCTGAGAAAGTCAGAGTTAAATGTTACCTGATAGGAGGTGCCATGTCAAATATCACATATGTTCAATTACATTTGTTTTTCTGGAGATTTTTATAGTAACAAGAAAAACAATCAACATGTTTAAAAATAGAGGTGGCATTATGAATTTTAAAGACAGGTTAGGTCTAGGACAGTGCCTGAGAGATGGGAGAGATTTGAAAATATTTGTTAAATTAATGAATAATAAGAGTGGGAATGCAAGTATGAACTCACATTTATACTCTAATGAGGCTTTTCATTTCTTAAGGTTTGCTCCTAGAACAGAAATTAGTTCAGACCAGGGAAGCAAGAAATCTGAAAATGTTTGTACATACAATAATGTGGTCTTTATGCTCTCTTTCCCACATTGAAAAATATTGGTGGGGGTGGGTGAGTGGGTGGATCCTCTGAGAATCGGTAAAGATTTTTCACCCTCAACCTGTGGCACACAGAGAGATTTCTTAGTAGAGCACTTGATCAACAATATGTGTGAGCTGCGAACACCTGGCTTGCCCTGCTGGGAGCAGAGCTCTCTGTCTCTTAAGGATGTACATCACTGTCGGCAGGTTTTATCAGCAAGAGCAAAAAAAAAAAAAAAAAAAATTCAACAAAGGTAATTCACGGGGGGCAAAATGCACACATCAGTAAAGTGGAGGTGGCAGAGTTTTCTGGCATCCACCAGGAGCACCGTCAGAAAAAACGAAAGTGCTGCTTTGCATTGTAAGGAGCAGCATGGGGTAAACTCAACAAAGGGAGAAAATAACACAAATTGTCTACCTGCGATAAACTAGTCAAGTTCCTGGCATAGTGGTTTCAGAACATCCTTGCTTCTTCCTTCTGGTCAATTGAATGCTTTTCAGGTGGGGGTGATTCAGAGCAGGGGTTGTATTTAGAGTAACCAAGCGGTTGAGGGTAAAATACTTGGACATGTATAATGTTTGAGTGGTTATGGCCAGTAAGCAATCACTTGGGCAAAGGAAAAGATCAGACAGAGAACTACCTGTAAATACATATAAAGCATATTTACTTTTCTAGAACTTTAAAACATATGACAAACAACAAAACAACTTTCTCATGGTCTTATACAATACGGCAGTTTGAAAGGTTGACATTCAACCTGAAGAGATTATAACAGACTATAATAAATTGCAACCCCCCGCCCTACTTTTTACATCCTGATATTAGGCAGTGCTTTCCAAATCGGCAAGAATTTGATATTACTCACATAATTTTCTTGCTTAAAAGACAAGAATAGGAGCAAAGAAGTCAAAGGTGGGGTTTCTGTCTTGTCTAATGAGTAGAAATTTGGGTTCTTTAGCCTGTGTGGCTTTGGAATAAGCCGTAACAAATACAAATATGCCGTTCCTTTTTATTTTTAAAAAGCAAGAGCTTCATTATTCATGCATTCATTTAGCACATACTATTGTGGATTTTGGTATTCTATGTTTTGCATGCCTTTAATACAAAATCAAGTAGGAATGTCATTAAAATTTAAAAAAAGTATTATGAAACCTATCAACCACCTGACATTTAATTTAAATCAGACCTGCCATTCATTTTTAATAACATTTATGAATCTCTGAGGTGGAAGAAATCAATACACATTCTTAGAAAAACAAAATCAGCAGGAAGTAGAAGACCCTCAGCAATACTTTGATTTTCTTCTGGAAAAGCAGCACACGATGCTGTTTTGTTGTTCCTATTATCTAAATGCTCCTGATTTCTTTAGTCATACCGCAGTGTGTTGTTAGAGAAATACTTTTACTAAAAAGCTACAGCCTTCAAAGTGATTGTTTGCTGTGACCCTTTCCCGTCTCTTTCTTCTTCTCTATCTTTCTCTTTGTGCCTTCGATTACCTAAAAAGACAGACAAATGTGCATGAAAAGACTCTCCTCCTTTTGTTTTTCTAAGCCTGACAGGAAGCGAGGGAGTGAAATGCCATGGAGCACAGGGAGCATCCGCTAGAGAGAGAGGGAAAAGGAAGAGGACCCACTGAAACACAGTTGGAAATGAGTGTGAGGAAGGGAAATGTTTGGTGGGAAAGGTGATTTTAAAATACATTCTAAGGCCTGAGGGGTACATGGATTGGCATTCATGAGGACAGAATTTTTATCTTGATGATAAGGCTGATTTCAATAACTAAGGAAAGCAGGTTTTGAAGGAAATGTGTTTTCCTGTCTAGAATGGAAACATTCTAAATAAAGTTGACGGTAGATTGTTAATATATCCATCATCAAATGATCAATATCCTGGAACCTCAATGAGTTAATAGATTAGAGTTCTTTATAGTCATCCTAATGTAGCATCTTTCTAATTGCACAGTGAACTTTTTTTTAAAAGTTCAACCCAAATTCTATCTGTATAGCCCACCAGTCTCTCTACCTGCTCTTTTCTGTAGCCCAGGTTTTCTCACCTTCAGCACTACTGATGTCTTGGATCAGACAATTCTTTGTTGTGAGGGGCTGTCATGTATCTAGGGGCAGCATGCCCAGTTTCTACATACTAAATGCCAGTAGCAACCCCCAACATAAAAATAAATTCTCCAGACATTGCCAAATGTTCCCCGTGGGGCAGGGAGGAGTAGGAAAATTGCTGCCCCTTGAGATCACTGCTTCAGCCTCAGTGAACCACTAAATTACTTATGAGCTAATGAATTACTTTTTATTTCCTGAACATACATGATGTTTTGCTATTCTGTGCTCTATGCATTCCATTTCCTATGCTTTCAATGGTTTCCTATCTTTCTGTGTCGAATGCACTCTTAATCTTTAAGCCCAAACCAAATGTAACTCCCTGTGAAATTCCTGAAATCCCATAATGTCACTTTCTTTTCTATATTCTTAAAGCAGTTTATATGTGTACCTATATTATATTCTATAATAATCACTTGTGTGAACATGCATCTTCTCCACTGCAATGCCCAGTATTTAGGGACTGAAACTTGTCTAGTCCATTTTTTCTGTCCACACTGCCCACCGTAATATGTTATACCTAGTGACATCAACAATAACAACCACAAAAATACCAGTAAGCGCTTGTGTCTATTAAGGCACTGTTCTAAGCTGTCTTAGTCCATTTAGCATTGCCATAAAGGAATGCTTGTGGGCAGGCAATTTATAAAGAAAAAAGGTTTATTTGGCTCACAGTTCTGATGGTTGGAAAATTCAAGATCGGGCATCTGCTTCTCGTGAGGGGCTCAAGCTGCTTCCACTCACGGCAGAGGGGCATTGGAGGGGAATTGGCATGTGTAGTGAACACATGGTAAAAGAGGAAGAAAGGGGGAGAGGTGCCAGGCTCTTTTTAACAACCAGCTCTCAGGGGACTAGTAGGATGAGGACTCACTCACACTCCAGGGAGAGCATTAATCTATCCATGAGGGATGCACCCACGTGACCCAAACACCGTCCATTAGGCTCCATCTCCAACACTAGGGATCAAATTTCAACATAAGATTTGATAAGGGCCAACAAACCATGTCTAAACCGTAGCCCAAGCACATAATATTATTTGCTTGCTCATTTTACCCTCACAATATAACTATGAGATATGCATTATTACTATTACTATTTTACAGATAAAGGGACTGAGGCTTAAAGAGGCTAACTATCTTGTACAAGGTTACACAGGAAGCACACAGTTGGTTTGAACCTAGGCAATGTGATTTTGGACTTACATTTTTAACCATTGTACAATAACAACTTCCAAAGTGAAGCAATTAATATTTACAAAATTAAGATTGTTAATTTTATTTGCATAGTGGGAAGATGTTTTGGTATTATCATTTATAATAGGAGCAATGTGCAGACCACAGAGATCCATCTTAATGCAACATTCCTATAGTGGACTAACAGATGAAAAAGATGCAACTCCAGAGATATGAGTGAGATCCACTGTTTGGCATTTGATAGTATATAGGGTTTAGGGTTGACAAAGAACAATAAAGAAACAGACTGGTCACTAAACTTGAAGAAAATTGAGAAAATTCGTAGAAAGGCCTCCTTTTATGTAAAACAAGCAAGGTAAAGAAAATAGGTTTATTCTTCTGGTTGACTTTCCCATGCAAGCATCGGTGGTCTAAGTATGAGACAAAATTACGGTTTTTCCCATCTCTATTAAACCTTTACAACATTTTATTTCTACAATAAAATATATGGGAGCCCAAATATACTTCCTAAATTACTCATTTTCTTTAGCAGAATGCCTTAAAGCACAACAATTATAATGAATAAAACAAATTTCAGAGTAGCTTTTTGTTCAGCAAGAAGAAATCAAATAACATTTTATAGATGCATTTATGAATTCATTAAGATTCCTATATTCTTCAAAAATCACCTCTGCAGGTAATTTCAAAAAGAAGCATCAAGCTCTCAGAGCAAGCTTGCATCTGTTGAGGTATAACCTTGAAATTCTCCACAGCTCTCACATATTTATAAATGGTTGGGACTATCATATCAAACTGTGTTCATCCCTTAGGTACTTTTATTTGCCAATACCATGATGTATGAGAATCAATGGAATTATGTTACAAATGTGGAGCATATTCAGCATTTCCTAGCACATATGGAAAAATATCAAATTTAAGTTTTCCTGTGGCCATTTGAGAATAACTACTGTTCTTTTTAGTCTACTGAGGTTGAGCAAACTGAAGCAGGGATGTAAACAAGATTTCAATTCCATGTACATCATCAGTGGTCAGACTCTTGCTTGTGAGTAATTCAGCAATTGCTACCTTAATATTATTTTAATGTTTAATTTTTTTAACCATAATATAGAAGTGAATTATTTGAAAATAACTGAACAGCAGTGTATTCATTAAGTGAAAATTGCCTTCTGGAAAGTTCCTAAATCTATAGTGCTTAATAGTACGTGTATTTTTAGCCCACGTCCTCGTCCAAGCTGCTGATCCTTGTTGGGCAGCTCTGCATGTGGTCATTTAGTGACCCAGGCTCCTTTCATATTGTGGTCTTCCTGTCTCTTCATCATCAAAGTCCTCTATACTCAGGTAATGTTTGGGAAAAGAGAGGGAGAATTACTCGGGGGAGGTTTATAAGTTGCACACATCATGATGTGCATATTCTACAGGTCAGAACTCACTGGCATGGCAACTCCAATTTGCAAGGAGGCCTTGGAAATGTAGTTTAGTTTTGAGACTGAAAGAAAAAGGGAATAGGGTTTAGTAAACACACAACATTCTCAGCTACAAACATTATGAGCAAAAAGTTTATTAAATACTTAATGTAGATATATGTACTATACATACATATCTATTCTTGTACATATATAAACCAAAGTACTCAAATATATCTGCTCATATCTGTTTCTCTTCTTTTCTCATTTTTTATTTCAAAATATTACTTGAGTACAAATATTTTTGGTTACATGTCTTGATTTTGTTATGCTTGAGTCAGGGTTATAAGTGTGCACACCACCCAGATAGTGTTCATTGTACCTGTTATTTGGTTTTTGCCCCTCCCCTTCTCCCCCTCAACCCAGCTTCATTTCCACTCTGTTTTAATGCCCTCTGTGCACATGTGTGATCATCAGATAGCTTTTCAGATTAATTGCAAGTACACATGGTGTTTGTTTTTCTTTTAGCTACTTCACTTAGGATAATGGTCTCCAGTTCCATCCAAATTGTTGCAAAAGGCATTACTTAATCCTTGTTCATGACTGTGTAGTATTCCATAGAATGCATATACTACATTTTGTTAATCCACTCATGAATTGATGTGTACTTGGATTGATTTTTATAACTGTGAATTGTGCTGCAATAAATATTTCCATGCAGGTGTCTTTTTGATGAAATATCTTCTTTTCTTTCAGGTAAATACCCAGTAGTGGGATTCCTAGATCAAATGGTGGTGTGCTTTTAGTTCTTTGAGGAATCTCCATATTTTTTTACATAAAGGTTGTCTAATTTTCAGTCCCACCAACAGTGTATAAGCATTTTTTTCTCTCTGCATCCATGCCAACATTCATTGCTTTTGGACTTTTTAATAAAAACTGTTCTAACAGGTTAAGATGATATATCATTGTGGTTTTATTTTGCGTGTACCTGGTAATTAGTGACACTGAGCATTTTTTGATATGTTTATTGGTCATTTCTCTATTTTCTTTTGGAAAGCTTCTCTTCATGTCTTTTGCCCACTTCTTAATGGAGTTGTTTGTTTTTTCCTTGCTGATTTGCTTGAGTTCTTTGTTGATTGGATTTATTAGCCCTTTATCGGAAGTAGAGCTTGTGAAAATTTTCTCCCATTCTATAGGTTGTTTATTTGCTCTGTTGATTATTTCCTTAGCTGTGCAAAAGCCTTTTTAATTTAATCAAGTCCCATTTAATTATTTTTGTTCTTGATTATGTTAGCTGTCATTGCTAATGGGGTCTTCTTCATAAATTCTTTGCCTCTGCTGATATCTATAAGAGTTTTCCCAACATGTTCTTCTAGAATTCTCATGGTTTCATGCTTTACAGTTAAGTCTTTTATGCATCTTAAATTAACTTCTGTGAGTCGTGAGGTATGTGGATCCTGTTTCATTCTTCTGCATGTGGCTATCCAATTTTCCCAGCACCATCTATTGAATAGGGATTCTTTTCTCCAGTGAATATTATTGTCTGTTTTGTCAAAGATCAGTTGGCTGCATGTAGATGGTTTTATATCTAGGTTCTCTGTTTTGTTCCATTGGTCTATGTCTCTATTTTTGTGCCAATACAATGCTCTTTTGGTTACTATAATCTTGTAGTATAGTTTGAAGTCTGGTAATATGATACCTTCAGCTATGTTCTTTTTGCTTAAGATTGCTTTAACTCTTTTTTGGTTCTAAACAAATCATAGGATTATTTTTTCTAGACCTGTGAAATATGACATTGGTATTTTGATGGGGATTGCATTGAATCTGTAAATCACTTTGGGTAATATGCACATTTTAATAATGTTGATTCCATTGATTCATAAGCACGATATGTGTTTCCATTTGTTTGTCTCATCTGTGATTTCTTTCCTCAGTGTTTCATAGTTCTCTTTGTAGAGATCTTTCACCTCCTTGGTTAAGTATATTCTTAGGCATTTTATTTTCTTTGTAGCTAGTGTGAATGGTATTGATCTTTTATTTGACTCTCAGCTTGACTTGTTATTGGTGTATAGGGATGCTACTGATTTGTGTACATTAATTTTGTAACCTGAGACTTTGCTGAATTTATTTATAAATTCTAGGAGTCTCTTGGTGGAGACTTTGGGTTTTCTAGATATAAGATCATATCATCAGCAAAAAGTGATAGTTTGACCTCTTCTTTCCCTATTTGGATAAACTTTATTTCTCTCTCTTGCCTGATTGCTCTGGCTAGGTGTTCTAGCACCATGTTGAATAGAAGTGGTAACAGTGGGCACCCTTGTCTTGTTCCAGTTCTTAGGGGTAATGCTGTCAACTTTTCCCCATTAAGTATGACATTGGCTGTGTGTTTTTCATACATGGCTTTTATAATCTTGATATATGTTCCATATATGCCTAGTTTCTTAAAGGTTTTTTATCATGAAAGGGTGCTGAATTCTATCAAATATTTTTTCTGCATTCATTGGGATGATCCTATATATTTCTTATTTTGACCACTAACCTATCTCATCCAAATATCAATAACATTAATATTATTTTAGTCATGTTGCTTCTGTATGTCCTTCTTATTTTTGTGTGTCTTATTTTGTGCTAATCTTTGCTCCTATTTTCTTATGCCTTACATCTTCCCTTTTCCAACTATCCTCAGTACTTCCCATAACAACTGTATTAGTCAAGTAACAGAAGTACGTCATCTCACTTTAGATTTAAAAGGAAATTTGTTGGATTTCATTACCCAAGAAAGGTTAGATGCTGAAAACCTTGGAAAGAGTAGAGATATGGCTGGGGCTCAGAAACAAATGGAGCCTAGGACTCCACATACACCAGGGATCTGTCTCTAGCTCTAACCTTTTCTTCTCTTTGAGTGTCAGATTCATTCTGTCTCTACCAAACAGCTGCCCAAATATGTCGGCAAACATTGTTTTTACATCTTAGGAAATCTACCACTGGAGAGTAACCCTTTCTCAGTTTCAATTAAAAAATTCCACTTGGCTTAGTCATATGCCCATTCTGGATCAATCGTGGGTTTCTGGGGGAAGGTCAAATAGGATAATGGCAGCCTCTTTGGGAATGAGATACTTGTACAAGTATGTGGAACAGTTCCCAGAAGTGGTGGGGTGGGAGGAAAAGGTGAAGTTGGGGAGGTGGAAGTAATCTTTTCAGAAAAAAGAACTGGTGCTAGCAGGCAAAATAATACACCTACTTTTGCAGAAACTCACCGATTTTCTCAGCAAATTCTTCATCTAGTTAACTATACTGTAAAGATTTGCAAACCTTATTAAATAGAAGTCTTCTCTTTGTTACTGGATTATTTTCCCTTTTCTTCTTTCCTTCCTCTTTTTTAAAATCATGATTTATTTCTAATTTTCTTTTCTCTTTTATAAGTTATCCTTTTAATCTCTCTGAAGCTCCATGCAGTATGCAATATTTTACTGCCTTTAAACACCATCTCTCCTCTTATATTATTTGGCATTATTATTGGAGGCTGCATTCTCTCTTTGGCCACATATCCCTAAATATACACCCTTATGGGTGAGCCTGCATACTTTTTTTGACTGTGACCAAATAAAAAGTATTTTATGCACCATTACGTAGTACAGACTCACACATATACACATGTATTTTATGTAATGCAGACAAAAGGATTTTTTTAAAAATTCTTATCTTTATTATATGTGATGTACTCTCATACTTATTATATTTCATTTATAAATGCCAGCCACAAACAACGGAATTTATTTCACAACACTCTGATCACTCTGGCCATCTAACCTCTTAGCATTAAAACTTATGGGCTACACTGGCCAATGTCATCTGCTGGCCCCACTGGCTACCTGCTAAACATACAGATCTGAGATTACCTAACCCACTCCTCTTGGATGTCAGAGTGACTATGGCATCATCAACTCTAGGACAAAACAGAGTATTCTATCTTCAAGAAGTAGAATGCCATATTTCTGGATTATGGTCTATCCAAAAGAGGCTAGTGATTACAGCTACAATTTTAACAGTTCTGGAGAGTTAGTTTGGTTATTTATAAAATAAAAGTAAAAATGATGCTGAGTCCTTTTCCAACAGAAGATAAACATCTAAAAATCCCAATAGTATGTCCTAAATAGCATGGCAACAATATGAACAAAGTATCACAAAGTAGCAGGTTTACACCCCACAATCTCCCAAAGAGTGGTTATTATTTCTCTACTGTTTCCATGTAAACCTTTCATGTAAGTTATTTTAGTCAGGACTTGATGAAATAATAAGATTTTACCAAGGAGAGGAGTCAAAGGGCAGGGGGCATCAAGCTGATTGTATATCAGAGCACTTGATAGGTCATTTTATCATGTTTTCCTTTTATACACATATCATTTGAGAAAACATCAGGTTAGATAATAATAGTATAAGAATAATAACAATCATATACTATAAAATGACAGAATGTCAGCCACTGTACCTGCTTTATTTAATTCTCAGGGCAATCTTATGGGTATGGATATTATTATCCCTGTCTGACAATTTAGTTAGGGCATGTTAATTTGCCCAAGGTCACATTACTAGAAGTTTTGGAATTAGAATTTAAGCCCTGGTCTGTTTCCTTTCTTAGTTGGATCTTTTGATCACAGGCAGTACTGCTCCCTGTTCTCCACCCTCCCAACTCCCAGCCACCAAGTTATGATCCATCACTTCCAAAGCTGTTGCTATCATGATCACCAATATATGTGCTTCAATTGTGACACAGAAATTTTTGCAGAGAAGCTCTTTTGGTTGTCAATCATATTTTTCTTCTAAAGCTGCACTGTCCAATATGGTAGTGCATGGCTATTTAAATTTAAAATGATTGAAATGAAGTAAACTTAAAAATTCAGTTATGTTTCTGCACTAGCTACATTTCAAGTGCCTGACAGCCGTGTGTGACTTATGGCTACCATATTGGACAGCAACTGTATATATGTGGATGTGTGCACACATTTTCACAATCGATCCTAGGGGTTGCATTGAAGAGCCATTTGAGTCACAGGCATCCTGACCATTACGTATACTCTTTGAGTCAATTTAACATGATGTGATTCTATTTTATTTCCTCTCAGCTTCCTTAGTTAATACTCATGAAAATTAATTTCCTGAATCCTGAGAAAATGTCAACTATTCTTATCAATCTATATGTATGTATCTAGTATGTATTTCATTATTGAAGGTATATTTTATTAAAAAAAGAAAAATACTTTCTAAAATTGATTAAATATTTAATTCTCATTGGCTCATACCAGCCAGGTTCTAATAAGTCACCAGACATGTGGTTAATGCAAATGAAAGTCTTCATTGTGTGTATACAACTTTGGCGTGTTGGAATCACTGATTCATTCTTTATCTTTCAGCGAACATTACATTGAGTGACAGACAGTGTGACTGGCACAGGGAATACACAGCAACGTGGTTGAGTTATCCTGGATCGTATAGGTGCTACCACAATGCGCCCTTCCTGAGTCAAGATTGCCATTGGCTTTGTACCCGGCTGTATCCCCAGCACCATTTGGCATGTAATAAGTTCCTCCAAGATATATTTTTTTAATAAATGAATGAACGATTTTTTCCAATTTTTAATACATTTGTACATATCTTAGCTATGATACTATATACATAGAAAAATAAGTTGAAAGGAGCTGACCCAAACCCATACTGTTTTCCCCATAGAGGTAGTTTTAAAGTAATTTAATTTTAAGTAAAATTTTCTCACATAAAAACTTCAAATAAATCTTAAATGTGTTACTTAGATCCTACTTTTCCTAATAGGTTTAAAATGTAAGCTAAATTATAAATTGAAACAGCAGGCCTAAAATTGGATATGAATTCCTTTGTGGGACTGGCCATCACACTTCATATACCTGATTCCATAGAATTGAAGTATTATTGGAATTATGCCGGGGTGAACCCCAGATGTTCAAGCAATGCTCACTTTTCTATGCAAAATTAAAATAGAAACCCTTCATTCTGGCAGCTAAAATGCTTACAGTTGGCATGAGGCCTCTCAGAGACTAATGAGAAAGACGAGAGTGATAACACTACACTGAGATTCTATTTCATTATTCATCTCCTACTCTCTATGGAGGCTTTACAAACATTAACTAATGCTCAAAAATATCCCTGGGAGGTAGTTTATCATTGATGTCTTTGTCTTGTACCTTGGAAACCAAGGCATAGGGAAAGATGAAACTATTTGAGGAAGTCCCTCTAAAAAATATCAACTGCAAAAGACTAGAAACCAAATTTTTCAAAAGTCTAAACTCTTGATACAGTTCTTATTAAAGTATTAGGTAAATAGAGAATAAAATCTTATAGAAGCCAAATCATTTTCAATTAAAGAAATAGCCAGTGTTATTTTAAAGATCCTTATAATTTGATACATCCAACTATGCTGAAGGGAAGAAAAAGACAAATTTCTTAATTCTTCTCCCTTTAATACAGAGATACAACCTAAAAATTCCACTTCTGGTGTAATACCCTAGTGAATTGTTGCCATTGTAGAAAGAGTCCTGAAATTACTTATAAGACCTTGGTCTGGTCTTCAACTTACTGTGCAGCATTTCACCAGTTGTCAAATAATATTAAACCATAATTTAAAACATCATATTCCACAACATGGCTATGTTATGATCTAGGCAGTTATTCATCTTTTGTTGGATATCTAACTTTTATGCTATTTACTAATTTAAATGATGTTTCAATGAATATCCTCACATATGAATCTGTCATAATCTGCAATTATCTGTTATGTATTTATATAACACATTATATATATACACACATATTCCTGGAATAGAATTCAAAGGGCATGCTCAAAGGGCAGGGGAATTATTAACACTCTTTCAACATTTCTAATTGTTTCTCCTAAAAGGTAGCATCAATTTTCTCTCCCATTAGCAGCATGATAGGGTCTACTTTGAGTCACTTCCCCCAAACTTGAGTATAAATATCTTTCAAATAAATATTTTACAATTTTAAAGATAAACATTTATATATCATTGAATGTTTGGCTGAGAGTGAATATTTAACAGATGTTAAATACCACCTTTTATTTCACCTTTAGAGAACCACTTAAAACCAAGCCTAAAGCAAATATTAGAGTAATTATATATTTTTATCAAAAGAAATGGATTATTATCAAACCACTATGCTGGTTAAGGTTATATGGATAATTATAATAATGAACTTATAAGATTTTATATTTTAATTTGCAAAATTTTTGTTCTATTTATTGATATCTATGCGGTATCTTCAAATATAGAAATAATATTACTGGACCTCTTTAGGGATGTGTCATGGTAATCGAAGAAATACTCACCTAGGAGTGTAATGTATCTGTCTATGAATTCTGAATTTGTGATTTGATGTGCTGTCAGATATTAATCGATAGTTTAAATTTTTCTTACTTCCAAATAGAAATACTGGGTGAGTATTACAATATCTACCTCGTAAGTCTGCTGTCAGAAACAAATGGGCAACGTGTGAAGAAATACCCGGCATATGTGGCACACAGAGGGATTCTCCATAAAATAAAAGATGTTTTTTTATCTAGTCCTGGATTTACTTTACTTCAATAAGGCTTTCAACGTTTTCCCATTGGAAGCAATACACTTTGCATTTTCCCATCAAGTGTCTCTAATCAGTGTATCTCCTTGACATAATAAACAAAGTATTTCCAAGATAAGCTGCTAAAGCCTAGAATTTTGTCTAGATCCATGGAACCTATCAAAGCTAGTCCTTTGAATTAAGAATTACACATCTACCTTATCTTCAAGAACATCATAAATTTAACCAAGTAAACTATCCAATTATAATCCCTCAAGTGAATTTAAATTATAATTCCGTTTTTAGTGATTTTCTGACTTAAACTCCTATCTTTGTCATTCTAGGACCTTAGCTCTCTTTTGAGAAAATGATTCAGTAAGAATAAACCAACCAGTTTTATGATTTAATTTATTATTAATATTTTGTTTCATTTACCATATGACAAACATTTAGCACTATACTAAAAGATCTCCGTCAGTAATTTCTTTCCTTTTGTAGATATTCTGTGGTTCTTTACTTCTTAGGATAAGGCCATATATTTTAACAGTAAGTGCCTGTTAAAAAAGATACTACAGAACTATTATTTGTACCAAGATGTCTATTCTCCCCTTTCAGAGTAAAAGAATCTTTAGGTAGGCACATGGTGCTCAGAATAAAGAGTATATTTTATTTAAGATACTCTTAACTTGGGGTTATCTGCAACTCACAACAGAATCTGATCCTAATTTATCAGTCATATGATTAATATAGTTGTTAAATATACTTTGAATTCATTCCACACATATCAGTTTTGTACAATGAAATAAAATATATTAATTTGATTTTTTAACTATTTGTTGATTGTTAGAAATTCTGTGGCTTGTCTCTGAGAAATGTCAACACTGATGTACAGGCCATGGCAATACCTTTTTTAATTGAGTAATTACATTTTGTTCACCAACAATTCTTCCAAAGTCTTATTATCATTTACACTTCACACACTTTTCTAATATGGATAGAATTCTTATGTCTATAACCCAATGGAAGATATAATGGAGGAATTTGGCTCATTACTTATTGTATATTCTATAGTTTTCAGAGAGCTTTGCCATCTTTGTCTACTTAATACACAAAATATAAAGTAGGTGAGTTCTGTTACCCGACAACTGAGTGAAATGAGAGGTTCAGTGCCTTGCCTGAGGCCACATAGTTAGCAGGTAACAAATTAGAGATTAACTGTACACCTCGGTAAATTCACTGAAAATCATTTAATTGTACACTTAAAATGGAGAGTTGGTTGTACGTAGATACAGTTGGAGCACTATGTATGTACTCTCTGGACTACTTTGACAGAGTAGGTTTTTGAATGTAACAAGATAAGTCAACTTGAGTGGTAATATATTTTGGGAAATCAGCTCACTACAAATTGTGA
>CAUYRT010032957.1:0-34807 GCA_963574885.1 Lepilemur ruficaudatus
CCCCCGCCGCGGGGGGGGGGGGGGGCGGCCCCGCGGGGGGGGGGGCCTCCTGGTGAGCCACTCAGGCTGGCCTGTCTGCCCTGGCAGAGAGGTCTGAGCTTCTGCTTGCCACAGACCCCATACAGGTCTGTACCCACAGCCCTTGGGACAACCCAGTGGAGTTGTGCCTTGTAAGGAAGGGAGTTTCCAGGCCTCAAGTTGTCTTCCAGGCTAAGGACTTCACATTCCCTTGAAAGCTACTTCTGAACTACTGGGTTTTTTCTTAGAACTGTTTACACACACACCAGAGCTTGATGGGCAACAGACACTCTGACACACTGCCCCAACAAACGTAACCAATTCCCCAGATGTTTTTATTTTTTAACTTTTTTTTTTTTTGAGACATAGTCTCACTCTGTTGCCCAGGCTAGAGTGCGTGGCATCAGCCTAGCTCACAGCAACCTCAAACTTCTGTGCCCAAGCTATCTTCCTGCCTCAGCCTCCCGAGTAGCTGGGACCACAGGCATGCACCACCATGCCTGGCTAATTTTTTCTATATATTTTTAGCTGTCCCTCTGATTTCTTTCTATTTGTAGTAGAGACGGGATCTCCCTCTTGCTCAGGCTGGTCTCGAACTCCTGACCTTGAGTGATCCTCCCGCCTCGGCCTCCCAGAGTGCTAGGATTACAGGCGTGAGCCACTGCACCCAGCCTGTTTTTATTTTTTGAGAAGTGAATCAGCATACCACAATGCTGGTAACTAGACCTGCTTTTATTGACAGTTTAGTATATGCCAGGCTCTGTGCTCAGTGTTCTCTTTAGCACAGAGATGTATACCTCAATCATTTTTGTTTACTTTTTTAGACACAGGGTCTCACTCTGTCACCCAGGCTGAAGTGCAGTGGCCCTATCATAGCTCACTGTAACCTCCCAACTCCCGGGCTCAAGGGACCCTTCTGTCTCAGCATCCTGAGTAGCTGGGACTACAGGCACATGCCACCATGCCCAGCTATTTTTAAAAGTATTTTTGTAGAGATGGGATTTTACTATGTTGCCCAGGCTGGTCTCGAATTCCTGGCCTTGAGTGAGCCTCCCACTTCTGCCTCCCAAAGCACTGGATTACAGCCATGGGCCACTATGCTTAGTCTGATTTTTGAAAGGTACCATTATTATGCCCATTCTAGAGATGAGGGAGCTAAGGCACAGAGAGGTTAAGTAACATGCCCAAAGTCACACAGCTTATATCAAGTAAAGCTGGGACCTGCATCCACCATGGCTCAGGAACTAGGCAACCAATTTAACAGGTAAGAGGAGAAAACAAGAAAAAGAGTGTGTTTTTGACGTCCCAGACTACAAGCCTCCATTCTCCACCCACTGGGAGATTAAGCCACTTTTAGGGTTCCCTGAGCGTGTTGCCCTGTTGTGGGCAGTGCGTAGGGGTGGGGATGATACAAAAGCAGCAGAAGGCGGAGTTCCAGCCTCTGATGACAGCCCAGAGAGGGACTCAACGCTGTGAACCTGCAGGGGCCGGTGCCCCAAAGTGCAGGCAGGCAACACTGAGGGTCCCAGGCATCTCTTCCTCCCGCTGGTGAGAAAATGTAACCCATTACACACAGGCTTTTAGGTGCCAACCAGCCAAGCATGGGGTCTTGATGGCAATCTTGTTCTCCGACTAAAATCCCACTAAAGTTTCTCCTTAAAATATTTAAAGATATTTGACTCAGGAAGTGATACCAGCAACGTGGTAAAGATGATGTGAGGTTAGGCGATCTGGGTTCAAATCCTGACTCTATCACCAACTTGCTAGTGTGACCTAAGTCACATAAATTTATCCTTGCACCTCAGTTTCCTCATCTGTTCCTGGAAAGGATTAGATAATCCATATAACAGCATTTAAAGCATACAGTAGGTGCTCAAAAACCATTAGCTAACATGATTATCATTATTATTGCAACCACGCAACCACACAGACACTCTGCAATGAAGTTCAGACTTGGTGAGACCAGACGGAGCATGAATGAGATCTTCTGGATAATCCTTCTATTTATATCCCAGCTCTCCCTGCCGGGTACTGAGTCAGGGAGGCAGGCCCGGCTGGGGGAGGACAGTCTCACCCTCTCTCGGGACCAGGGTAGTTTATCCAGCACTGTGGTGTGAGGCACCATTCAGGACAGGCAGTCCAGCGTGCTGGCAGGCTGCTTGGAAAGAAGCAGGACAAAATACCTGCTGATATTCCTTACCACTATTTTTTTTTTTTAAATAGAGACAGCAATCTCTGGCCTCAGCCTCCCAAGTAGCTGGGACTGCAGGCACGCACATCACCATGCGTGGCTAATTTCTGTAGAGACCCAGACTTGCTTAGGCTGGTCTCGAACTCCTGGATTCAAGCGATCCTCCCTCCTTGGCCTCCCAAAGTGCTGGAATTATAGGTGTGCATCACTGCACCAGTCCTTACCACAGTTAAAAGGAGAAAACAGCAGAGGAGGCTTGTGCCCAGGCATTTTCTGGGGGGAACAGTGGGAGAAAAAATCCCTCTGACTCCCACAGCTCCCTGCCTCCAAGCCAGGAACACTCCCCTGCCATATTAATCTTCCTAAAATCCATTTTCATCATGCTAACTCCTTGCTGAACTGGCTTCTTCAGTGTCTGCAGAAGTCCAAACTCCTGAGCCTGAGGTTCCAGGTCTCCAAATCGGGCCCCAGGCCTCCTTTCCAGCCTCCACCTACTCCCGTGCGGTGTGAGCGAGCTCCAATCTGCGGCCCTACTCTCACAGACAGGCGAGCCTGCCCTCCACCTCTGCACATCTGGAAACCCACATGTCGGCCACACAGCCGGGCCTCAGGGCTAGGAATCAGCGCTCCCCTGCCCTGACTAGCTGGGCTATTCCAGGCTATCCCTTAACCATCTCTGACCTGTGTCCTCACCTGGAAATGACGGTATGAATTCTCACGTCCAATCTAAACATAGGGGTGGACGTACTTTGAAATGTATGAAAGTACCACATAAATGTAAGAACACATTCCTATTCTGGGCCTAAGTTGACTCTCAGTTGTTCTGTAGTTAAGTCTTCTATCAGCTGATCTAAACCTTCCATTGCTGGTCAGATCCGACCCTGTTTCATTATCTTCGTGCACAGTGATGTCTTTTCTGTTCAAACTATTAACACAAGCTCCCTGTGGGGAGGCTCTCGTCTCGGACACCCCTGACTCCTTCTCACCCACCCCCACACACAGACTGACCCTGACACACATATCACGAGTGTTAACTGAACTCACAAAACCACTGTCACATAGGAAGGTGAATAAGGACCTCTGGAGTTGAGGTTGAGCAGTTTCTTTTAACAAGAAATCAGGCATTTAAAAGGCTGCCTTTAAAATTGCCAAAATGCTGTGGGTGGCTGTGGCAGGTTGAATATGGCACCCCAAAGATGTCCACGCCCCAGTCCCTGGAACCTGTGAATGTGTGACCTGCAAATGGGACCCTGCAGCCATGATGACGGTAAGGCTCCTGAGATGGGGGATTATCCAGGGGGGCCCAGTGTAACCACAGGGTCCGTGTGAGAGGGAGGCAGGAGGGCAGAGTCAGGAGATGTGGGCAGAGGCTGAGGGTGGAATGATGTAACTGTGAGGCAGGAGCTACAAGCCAAAAAACCCGGGCAACCTCTAGAGGCTGGAAAAGGCGAGGGGAGGGCTCAGCCCTGGAGCCTCCAGAAGGAACCAGTCCTGCTGACACCTTGATTTTAGCCCTGTGAGATCCATTTCAGAATTCTAACCTTCAGGCCGGGTGCGATGGCTCACACCTGCAATCCTAGCACTCGGGGAGGCTGAGGCGGGAGACTTGCTGGAGGTCAAGAGTTCGAGAGCAGCCTGAGCAAGAGTGAGACCCCGTCTCTACTGAAAATAGAAAAATTAGCCAGGTATGGTGGTACGTACCTGTAGTCAAAGCTACTTGGGAGGCTGAGGCAGAAGGATTGCTTGAGCCCAGGAGTTTGAGGTTGCTGTGAGCCAGGCTGACGCCACAGCACTCTAGCCCGTGCAACAAAGCAAGACTCTGTCTCAAAAAAATAATAATAATAATAATTCTAACCTTCAGAACTTAAAGCAATAAATCTGTGTTGTTTTAAGCCACTAAGTTTGTGGTACCTTGTACAGCAGCAATAGGAAATGAATAGAGTGGCTGTTTTTTAAATAGGCAAATTGTTAGGTTGGGGAGAAGGGCTGTATTTTAGAATAATTTCCAGACTATTCTTCTAAAATAACTTAGCTTGGTCACTCCACAAATGGTACAGAGTGCTAACTAAGCACCAGGCACCAAGTTAGCTGTTGGACAACTCCAGGCACAGCTCAAAACACGCTCGTGATGACAGAGTCCTGTCAGCTTTCCCTATAAACGAGTCCTGTTCTTCTACAAGCCTCTCTCCCAGGGTCGGTGCAACATTCAAGCCATTATTGAGCCCTTATGACATGCCAGGCACTGTGGGCAGGTTTTATATTCTTAATCTTTCAAAACACTTTCACTTCAGGGTTAGTATTTCAATGAAAGTGTAATAATAACAATAGCTACTGTTTATTATTCCCCTTCTGTGTGCCTGTCACTTTTTTTTTTTTTTTTTTTTGAGACAGGATCTCACTCTGTTGCCCAGTGGAGTGTAGTGGCTTTATCATGCAGTGTCTTGAATTGGGAGGCCTCAGGCAGTCCTCTGGCCTCGGCCTCCCAAAGTGCTGGGATTACATGTGTGAGCCACTGAGCCTGGCCTGCCTGTCACTTTATATTACTTCTAATCTGTACAACAACCTAGAGAGGTATTATCGTCCCTTCTCACTGATGGGATGATTAATGCTTATCAAAGTTAAGAAATCTGCTCTAAGTTCCAAAGCTGCCAGATGCTGGACCATCTGCACCTGACTCCAGGCCCCAGCCCCTTCTTATTGCCTAGGAAGCTGGGAGACAGCAGATAAGAAACCTGCCCCAAATCAGTAATTTTTTTCTTTTTAGTCAATAGTCACTCACCAGGAGATAAAACCAAGGTTCTCACCTTAAAAACTCTGTCCACCTGCTTGCAGAAAATTATGAGTCACATAATTTTCCCCACATAAATCCTGGAGCCAGCTGGGCTCTCAATGGCCAGCTGGTCAAACTCTCCATTCCGGAAATTTCCTCAGCTACCACAGCTAAGGGCATCATACTTTTTACCAGCGATCCCACCCAGTAAAGGCAAAGCTTGGTTCTGGAGCCAGTTTGGCATTAGACACAAAGGGTAGAAAGAGGCAGAAGCCCCACACTGAAGACCACCTCTGAGTATGCAGGAGCAAGGAGGAGCCCCTGGGCCCCCAGTCTTGCCACACTGACACCCAGCACCAGCCTTCATTAGCATCATCTCCAAATGCCACAGGCAGGTATGGACACTTGCACACATCACTGGAAAGAGGTTAAATTAACATGTTCTACCACTGAGGTTACACGCAACCCTTTGGCATCACATGTTTATGCAAAACCCCAACAGCTTTTAAAAGCAGTGAGTTAACCCAGACAACAGACAACTCTAGACAGACTACACACACAAAGAGAAATGACAAGGTGACGACAGGCCCCAGGAGAGATGGCTGTCGCCTTGCTGATCTCCACTCTCCCTAACCCATAGAGCTGAGGCTGTGGGCCACCAGGGCCCTTCACTGTGGGCTCCAAGGCAGCTTTGCGGCTTTACCTCCCAACACCTCCTTCCATGCCCCATGCTTCAGCCAGGACAGACCTCCCCCAATGCACGCGCACACACAGGCACAGGTTGTTCTACTTCCACATCCTGCTCCCTCCTCCTCCTGGAATACTATTTCCCCTGCTGGAACCTCACCCACACTGCTGGACTGTTTGAACCCCTCATATTCAAATCACCTCCTCTCCTCTAAACTCCCTCATGTCTTAATGGCCTCAGGTCACTTCACGATGCCCTGTATGACCCTTTCTGTACCTGTCCCATCTCCCTTACCACATGGTAAGCTCCTAGAGAGTGAAGACCGCTCTTTCCCAGTTCTGTATTCCCCATGGGGTCTGGCACTGTGTCTTGTACACGCCAGCAGTTTAATGCCCGTAAGAGTCACTGAGGCAGGGCCCCAGGCACCAAGGGTGTTCCTAGCTTGCCAAGCTCCCTCATCTAGAGCCCAGGGCTGAAGGGACAACCAGGGGTGCAGAGCTGAGCACCAGGGAAACCTGAACCCCCACAGCACGTCCTAGCGGCAGTGGCAGCGGCAACACCCACTCCTTAAAGAATAATTTTTATGGACGCAAAGCCAGGTGAGTTTCCAGCCAGCTTCATGAGTCTGCTCATGGTGGGCACACAGACACGGGGAGGAAGAATAGGGGTGCCATCGCCTCGACTGCTTCCTTTATTCCACCCCACTCCTTGTCAATAGAGGGAGAAAAAGACAGCAGGTAGCTGCTCCTCAGAAGGCCATTCTGCCCTGCCCATTACCAGGGGAGCAAGCACTACAAACTTATTTTTCAATCTCAGAAAGATTGGAGATGTTTGCTCAAGCACCTGTCAAACAGTAACTTACTGGGCAATCTACTCTTAACTTTACCCTCCTCCGAGCCAGTATCGGTGCCAAACAGAAAATGTGCCAGGCAGGAAACAAGCACTGGGCTTGACCCCAGCTCTGAGCTTTAATTTAACGTTTCTTTTCACAGGAACAGTGCCGATGACCTCCCATCCAGCATCCAGCGCAGCAGATGGCACCGATGTTGCCACCAGGTCCTCTAGTTCCTGGACACCACATACATGTGATGAGGGCTGACAGGGAGGCCACCAACCACGTTTAACCTCGGGCACACCAGTTCTCCTTTTGGGCCTGTGTTTCCTCCTTTCCTCATGTATACATGAGGTGATTGACCTAGATGATGTCTAGTTCCCCGACATTAGACAGGGCTGTTTATCCCTGGAGCACAGAGTCAGCAAGGTGTGTACACCACAGGGCTGTTCTGAAAATTGGGATTTAATGGGGTCTGGAAAGAATAATTCTCAAAAAAATTTGGGTACTGATCCTTCTAGACATTCTATGAAAACAGCAAGAGATGGAAGGCAGACCCTCTCCCCCCCGCTTTGCCTCACAAAGGCAGAGAGGTTGAAAGCCTACAGCCTCCCTCTCAGGAAACACACTTCTGGAAAAATCCAGTTGCTGGTGCAGAGGTAGGGAGAGGAAAAGGGACTGGCCCTTTCCATACAACCAGGAACACCTCCCTGCCTCCTTCTGCGTGTGTGTGCACGTGCACACAGACACACTCACTCTCTCTCTCTCTCACATGGGAGACCCTGGACTCTGAGATTACCTAAGACTCTTCAAGCCCTGCACCTTACCCTGTCCCTCCCATATTAAGCAGAGGCTAACTGCCTCTACAGCAGACCTCCGTTTCCCCCCAAATGGAGGCACTCAAATGTGAGCACCCACAAATTCTTGGCCCCACCTCTCAGACCCTTCCCCAGCCTCTCCTTCCGGTCCCATCTCCTCCCAACCGACTGTCCCTGTCCTCCTTCCTCCACAAGGACCTTGCCCCTGACCTGTTTTTTCTTTAGCCTTCTATCTCTCCTTTCACAAAAATCTCCCCCCTCAAGCCCACAAACCCACCCTCAGCTCTCCTGCTGACCCTGCTTCCCTCAGCCTGTTGACACGGCCAACATGGTCTCTTGAGGACGGAGTGCACTTGCCTCTTTCCTGCTCCCTCAGCACAGGATGTCTGGCCTCTCCGTGACAGCTGATGGCTCAAGCCAGGGACCTCTTCAGCCCACCCCACCACCACCCTGCTGGCCCACACACTCCCCTCTCCCCGCTCCTCTCTCCTTATTCCCCTCACTTACTCCACAGTGAGGGGTTCCCAGCCTATCCTCGACCCCCTGCCTCCCTGCTATCTGTTCCGTCTCCTGGGCTGCTTCGGCCTCTCCACTCTCCCGCCAGGCAGGACCTCTCAACCACCTAAACCATTTCTAGAACAAACCAAGTTACACACATACATACCCCATCAAAAGCCCATGGGCAACTCTAAAGGGGCTCAGGGGACTGTTAGAGGGTGATGGAATTGCTTCGTATCTTGATAGTGATAGGAGTTACATGACTACATGCATTTGTCAAACTGCAAAACTGCACATCAAAAAGGTTAGATTTATGTTTGCAAATTATCTTAATAAAAAAGGATGGAAAAAAATAGTCCCACAGGCACCTTAACCCTGTTAAATCTAAAACTAACATCACCATCTTCCCCCCAACCAGCCTTTCCTCAGCTTAATGATATGTTCAGTAATAACACCATATTCCTGCTCCTCCCTCCACTGGAAATCTCAGCCCTGAATCCAACCAGTTAGTCTAGAAATTCTACCTGCAAAGTCTCTGGAATCTATGCCTTGAGTAAGGGGACTCAGACCACCCTCATTTCACATAAACCGCCTCCCTAGGCCCCCACTCTTCCCACACATGCACTTCCAGAAAGAGCAGGACCCCTGAACTCACCCACTCCTCCCAGCTCCTCTTTCCATTGGCTCTCCCAAGGTCCTGGCTGTCGTTTAACAGGAATGCGGGAACAATTTCCACACGCCACTGTCAAATCAAGACAACTCTCTATCTAAATATTCCTGTCTAATTTTGCACACAGCTCTTGTTTCAACTGACAAAGATAATGACTCAGTGTCCATGGTTCTGGATGGAAAATTATCCTGCCAAGTTTTGAGCTTCACAATAATAGCCTTCTTTAAACTGCTCTTTGAGAAAGGAGCAGGGACCTTCTCTCCTGATCCTTTTCTACAGGCAACAAAGGGCACCCAAAAGACCCCCTAACTGACCAAGGAGTGTTCCAGGAAAATCCTGATATATCCCCACAGGATCAATTAACTACAAGAAAGGGAAATGTATAGTACAGCCTTGGGATGTTTTTCCTTGCCTTGTGCAATAATCACTGTTTCTTGGCTTTTCTGCGTGCCCATTAGTTTGGGACATAAGTTCTGGATTACACTGAAGGCAAAATCTAGACTCAGAAGGAAAACCTTTCTCTGCACACACAAAAAGAGACTCTGGCAAATAGGTTGACCAAAGGAAAAAGAAATGGCTCACTCTCTTTCATAGTTGATTATAGTTGATTGACACTTCAACCAACTATAAAAGAACTACACAAATTACACACATGTCCGTGCTGCACCACTACCCTCCTGGAGGGGCAGAGAGTACATGCAAATGTACACACATGTATGTTTAAAATGCTGCCCAGATGCTTGCTCCCTGCAGACGCAGGCCTGGCCCCCTCCCACATCATAAGACACGGAAGATGTCTGAGCAAAAAGTGAGGATGAATAAAACATCATCTTGGAAAAGCTAATGGTGGATAACTGAATTGGCCTTTCTGCTAGCATTCAGACAGCTTAAACTTGTCTGTTCATTATTTGTATTTAAAAACTGGCCCATAGTCATTTCATGTGTAAATCCCCAAAGTCTTACAATGTCCCCTGGACAGAAACTATCAGTCTTCTTCTTCTTCAGCACAGCCGACCCGGCCAGTCACTGCCGCACATCCAGTAGGCACAGGAAGTGTCCATGGGCTTCTAACTCCTCTTTACTGATACGTTTTGCCTCTGCTCCAGGTGCACAGGTGGGGTCTCCTTTAAAGCCCAATCTACACAGCTTTTACCACTGGGTTAGGGCAGGGGGCACAACACTACCCTCTGCCTACCCAGAGGGGTCCCTGGCAGCATGGGTGACCCATTTTAGAATCTTACCTCAGTGGTTCTCAACCAAGGGTGATCGTGCCCTCTAGGGAACATGTGGCAATATCTGAAGACATTTTTGATTGTCACAACTGCAGGTGGAGGGTGGAGGTGGTACTAGCCTAGGGGCTAGAAAGAAGCCTGTGATACTGCTACACATCCTACAATGCACAGGTCAGGTCCCCTAAAACAAAGAATTATGGGTCCAAAATATCAACAGCCAGAGGTTGAGAAACCCTGTCTTAGGTGACACATTGGCTGAGGGAGGTGCACAGACTGCCCAGTTCACTTTTCCTTTCAATAGCCTGAAGTTAAGCCAAAAGTCCTAACAATTCTGCTCAGTCTGCACTATTTGCGAGGCTGAACAAAAAACTCAGAGCCATCACCTGAGTCTTAAAGATGCTGCTCTTGTGACCCACCAGCCCCCACTTTTGTCTCTTCTCAGAAAGGCCCTCCTCAAAAGAGACAGTCTCCCAACAACCCTCCTGCCAGGATGACCCAATCATCCATGGCATGACAACTGGCAGACTGGCATCAATGCATCTTCAAATCTTTTGGCAAGGAGGTAGGTCTGGCATGACCAGCTCTTCAGTCCTGTCACGTAGACCCAAGTTTTTCTACAGGCTGCAGGCTGGACCCAGGCTGAGAAGCTGCACACAAGCTTCCCACAAGCTGATATCGCTCACCCAAATGTCCCAACACCCAGACCTGCCCCTGCAGCACTCCTCATCACCCAAGGCACATGGGAGAACTGGCCTAGGTTTGGCAGAGGGGGCGGTTGCCCCTGGGCCATGAGTGGGAATGAGCCAGGGAAGGGCTCAAGTTTAGAGGATTACGCCCAAACCACTCACAAGATCCCCAGTGTTTGGAGAAGTAGGATGAAGGGCCAAGGAAAAGCAAACGGAGGAAAGGACCAAAAAGGGTCCCCTTTCCCAGGTTCATCCAAAATCCAACAGCTGGTGCCAGCTAAACAAGTCAAAGTTCTTACACAAACCTGCAACCTGGGACAGTTAGAGCCCCAAGACACAGTGCAAGGGGGTCTGGGAGTGAAGAAAAACATTATGATGAGAAAGCGAGACAGGAAAGCTGTACTGGCGACCAAGAGGCACAGGCAGCGGGCGACAGGGCAGCGGGGCTCCCGGGCGCGTTCTAGGGACCCAAGGCCCCGCACGAGGCCATCATCCCCTCCCCGAGGCAGGACCGGCAGGCTGCGGTGGGCATGGGGGTGGGAGACGGCTGCTGAGTCCCCACCCTGCACCTGAGGTGCCCACCGCGCCCCGACCCCGCGCTCGCGGCCGGTGAAACTCGCCAAGAGGAAGCCGCGCTGTCACTGGAGGAGGATGCAAGAAGGACCCAGGCGGGGGTTGAACCCAGCTCTGGCCGCATTCAGACGGCGCCCCGGCACGCGGCGGGCAGGCAGGCAGCAGCCTTACCCCGCTGCAGGAAGCTGTGATCCGCGGTCACCTTCGAGCCGCCTCCGTGCGCTCACCGCTGCGCAGACGCCCGGCACGCGCTCCGGATCTGTTTACCAACTCGCCCGCGCCCGGGGAGGCTCAGAGTTGGCGACCCGCCTCCGCGCTGCTCCCATTGGCTACGCCGCCGTCGCTGGCCGAACGCCGCGCGGTGTGTGGGAGCGTGCTCGGCTCATGCGCCCGGCCGCCAGCCAATCGAGACCGAGGGCGGAGCGAGGAGAGCCAATAGGAGGCCACCCTGGCGGGCAGAGCCCCTCCCGTTCTTCCCTTCCCCACCTCCCCGCTGCCTTTTCCCTCGTTGGGCAAGCGGAGCTGGAGGCCGCGCTGTGGGGTTGGTTGTCGGCGCGCCTGCGCATTGAGAACTGGCCCTTTCCCGCGGCCACCAGTTGTGCGTGGCTGCAATGGCCTGCCGTCTGCCAGTCGCCTGCCTGCTGGTGGTCGCCGGGCCTCTGCGCGGGCCTGGAAGGGAGGCCGTGGACGGGACAGACAGGACTGCAGGGGCCGGAGGGTGTCGCCGCTCTGAGGGCGGGGCGGGGCCTGCTCTTTGCGCCCCGTCTGCACACGAGGGCCCCATTCCCAGTTTCCACAAAAAGCACTCCGAAAGGGAAGGCGCGGCGGGCAAGGCTGATGGCACGTCCACCTCCTACGTTCCCCGCCATCTCCTCGGGCCGATGGTGTTTGCTCTGTGGGGAGCTGTCCTCAAACTGGAAGCTCTACTGCCCGGCGCTCCCACGCTGGGGCGCCCCGGGCAGTGGCAGAGCTCAGGTCGAGGGTGTAGAGATAAGGGCCCCGAGTCGTCTGTCCTCGCCGAGTCTACGGGGACCGCAGGTGCGGCACAGCCGCCTCCAGCGAGCAGATTTGCCCCGTCACTCCGCTCCTTATCGAGAGGAGTGTTTGAGTCACGGTCTGCCGGGCAGTTTCCACTCGGATGGTTCCTGAACACTGGTCTGCAGCTCTGTCCAAGGTTGTTAGTGCTTCTTGTAGAAAAGAGAAAAGAACGATTTAGTGAGTTTTTCATAAAATGAAATATACAAGCTAAGGGACTGTTCTTTATTCTGAGACTCTTTTCTGGGTGGGGGAGGCGGTGTGAACACTTAACGTCATTGGAAGTTGTTTATTTTAATATTATTACTTGGAAGAATTTAAAGTTAGCTGTCCTATGTTGATGCCTAAAATTCAGGAAGAGGGGTAACTTACATAATGAAATCCAGAAGTGAACCTAACTGAACAGCTCTTCATTGATCACTTGCAGGTTGGCTTCCCTGTGGTCTGACCTGACTTGATCCAGCCCTATTCACCAAAGAACAGAATTCAAAGTATGTGATTCACAGTGGTGACCTCCGAGACAGACTTCCTAGAGGCCTTCTTCCTAGAGGCAGGGAGGGCTTTCTTCCGAGGAGAATGGAGGCTGCACTTTGTGGCTTCTCTGGCTGGGCACTTGTGTGCTGCTGGGCGCTCCTCTCTGCACAGACATTCACGCACCCTTCCCCAGTCCAAATTCTGCCTCCTCATCTTCTCCACACTAAATACAAAGCAAATTTTAAGGGAAAATTATGTTATTTTGACTGAAGTTTCAAGCCCCAAAACAGTACAGGGCTAACTTGCCTTGATTAGGTCAACTGGTCCCTTTTTCCACACAGGAGAAAAGGCCCAAATCCCAAGGCCTTTCAAGGGTGGCCATTGCTCCCTTCTGCAGTAACTGACCCCTTATACTGCCTCCGTTCCTCCAAGCCCTCCCAGCCTAGTGAACCCCACCATGGCCCATGGGATAGTAAAGTCCCTGTTTCATCCCTTCCTGTATCTTAAAAACCCTCTACCCTGTCAGACTTCAGTTGGATGAGGGTGTCATTGTCATCAGCTCTTACTTCCCCTAAAACTGCTCACCAGTGACCTTCATGTTGCCAAATCAAGTTGTAAATTAAATTCTCAGATCTCATCTTAAACTATCAGCCACTTTTGACATAATTTCCTTCTAAATGGTTGTCCTGGGGATTATAATTAACATTCTGGTTTGGATTAATACTAACTTAATTTCAATAATATATAAAAGTTTTGCTCCTATATAGCTCCACTTTTCCTCCTCTTTTGTGCTGTTATTGTCATACAAATTACATTTTTATCCATTATATGCCCATCACCATGGATTTATAATTATTGCATATTTATAGTGCCTTTTATATTTACCTATGAGGTTTCCTTTACCAGTATACTTTATTTCATGTGAATT
Organism: Lepilemur ruficaudatus; assembly: GCA_963574885.1. Lineage (NCBI taxonomy): Eukaryota > Metazoa > Chordata > Mammalia > Primates > Lepilemuridae > Lepilemur > Lepilemur ruficaudatus. The sequence continues at coordinate 13,414 of CAUYRT010032957.1, forward strand.
TGAGTTACTGCCTGGTGTCCTTTCATTTTAGCCTAAAGGGCACCTTTTATTTCTAAAATGGAAGACATGCATCTGGGGATGTGTTAAATTTCTCATACACACACACACACGTATATTATTTTTTTTCAGAGACAGTGTCTTGCTTTGTCACCCAGGCTGGCTGGAATATAGTAGTGCAGTGGTGCAATCATAGCTCACTGTAACCTCAAACACCTGAGCTCAAGCGACCCTCCTGGTTTACCCTCCTGAGTGGCTAGGACTGCAGGCACATGCCACCACACCTGGCTAATTCTTGCAATGTTGCCCAGGCTGGTCTCAAACTCCTGGCCGCAAGATATCCTCCCACCTCTACCTCCCAAAGTACAGGAATTACAGGCATGAGCCACCATGCCCAGCCTATTTCTGAAAGATGGTTTTGCGGGGTATAGAATGCTTAGTTGCCAATTTTTTTTTATTTGTTCAACACTTTATGTCATGTCACAGCCTTCTGGCCTCCACAATTTCTGATGAGAAATCAGATGTTAATTTTATTGAGGATCATTACACATGGTGAGTTGCCTTTTTCTTGCTGTTTTCAAGATTTTCTCTGTGCCTTTGGCTTTTAATAGTTTGATTATCATTTGTGTAGGTGTGACAGTCTCTGCAATTATCCTGTTTGGAATTCCGTGTGCTTCTTGGACATGCAGATTAATATTTTTGTCAAAATTAGGAAATTCTCTGTCATATTTCTTCAGGTATTTTTTCTGTCCCTTTTTCTCTCTTATTCTGGGACTCCCATGTATGTTTGTATGCTTGATAGATCCCACAGATTTCTGAGACTCTGTTCATTTTTTCTTCATTCTTTTTCCTTTCTGTTCCTCAAACTGGATAATCTCAATTGACCTATTTTCAATTTTGCTTATTCTTTCTCCAGCCTGCTTAAATATTCTGTTGAGATCCACTAGTGGATTTTTCATTTCAATGATTATATTTTTCAACTCTAGGATATCCGTTTGATTATTTTTTATAATTTCTATCTTTTTATTGATCTTCCCTATTCTGTGAGACATCATTCTCATACTTTTATTTTGTTCTTTAGACATGGTTTCATTTAGCTCTGTGAATATATTTAAAGTAGCTGACTTAAGGTCTTTGCTAGGACATTATCTAAGAATGTTTCCACTGATTGTTTTTTTCCCTATGCATGGTCCATACTTTCCTGTATCTTTGCGTGCCTCATAATTTTTTTTTTTTTGAAAACTGGACATTTTAAATAATATAATCTGACATCTCTGGAAATCCAATTCTCCTCCCTCCCCAGGGTTTGTAGTTGTTGCTGCTTGTTATACCTGTTGTTGTTTGTTTAGTGACTTTTCTAAACTAATTTGTAAAGTCAGTACTTTTTGTTATCTGTGGCCACTTAAGTCTCTACTCAGCTCAGAAGTCAACTAATGGTAAAACAGAGATATCCTTAAATCCCTGGAATCAATAAATCATTCAGTCTTTGAGAAGGGGCTCTGTGTATGTGTTAGAACATGCCTTCAACACTCAGCCGGGCAGTTGACGGCTCTGCCTTAATGCAACTTCCTGTTTGCACACAGCCTCAAGGTCAGTCAGAGAGGTGACCTGAGGGCCTTCTCAGGTCTTTCATGGGATGTGCACAACCCTGGCATGTGCATGGTCTGCTAGAGTCCAAGGACTATGTTGGAGCTTTTCAAAGTCCTTGCAGGCAACTTATTCCCCAGCAACTGAGCTTTTGCTCAGTCTGTTTTTGGCCCCAACTGCTATTCACTGCCTTTGGCAGCTGCAAAGTGAAAACGTGTGTAATTTTTTTGACAAATACCCCCTGGGAAACAGTCTTTTCACAACAGATGAGCTTAAGTCATGTCCAATACAGACAGGCTTGCAAGTGGGGTCTTCCAGGGAACCACCAGACAGGTAAAATAATGACAGTTCTTTGGGAATGAACCTTTGATAGATTGCTGGGTCTGTTCTGTTCCCTCAGGGGGCAGCCAGGCTGCTGCAGGAATGCAGACTGCCACTTTTCAAGGGTAACTCATGGCTGGAGAGTCAGGGATGAGACCAGAGCAGGTAAAAAATACCAGGAAGCTCACTGTTGTTACTAAGATTCAGCCTTTTTCCTCAGTGAACACTCCGGGTTGCTGCGAGCCTTTGGTTAGTTTGCAGAGTTCTGGAAAAAAAGTTTATTTTGACTATGTTTGACAGTTTTTTCATCATATTTGTGGAGGACAAAATTTTCAGAGGTCTTTACTCTGCCATTTTTGCCGACACCATCCCACCTCATTCTTGAAACAGATAATCTTAATTAGTTCTCTGGACATCATACTCTCCTGCTTCTCCTAAGAACCTGTCATTTCTTCCATTGCGCAGGCCAAAAGCCTTGGTGTCCTTCTTGACTCCTCTGTTTCTCTTATACCTCACATCAGATCTATGAGCAAATTCTTCCACTCTATCTTCAGAGTACCTCCTGAGTCAGACAACTTTGACCTCAGTATCACCACCACCTTAGGCTAAGCCAGCATCAGCTATCATCTGAATCATTTCAATAGCCAACTAATTGGCCTTATGTTTCCACACATCTTCCTACAGTGATCCTTTGTTTGTTTTAAAGCAAAAGTCAGATCTTACCATTTCTAAACTCAAACCCCTCTGATGGCTTCGCATCTCACTCAGAATTAAATCCAAAATCCTTATGTTGCTCTACAAGACTCAGTATCATCTTACCTCCAGGTAGCTCTCAGATATTATTTTCAACTGCTCTTGCCTCCTTATATTACTACAACCAAAAAGCCTCCTTGAAATGTTCTAATATGACAAGAATAGTCACTCTCTCTTCTCTCTGCCTGGACCGCCCTTCCCTCAGATACCCTCAGGGCTCACTCACGCACTCATGTAGGTCTCTCACAAAATGTCACCTCATTAGAGTCCTTCCCTCCTCATCCTACTGAAGTATGACCCATCCTGTCCCTTTATCCTGTCTTCAGGAGACTCTCTATTTCCTACCTCACTTTAGTGTTCTTCCCAGTGCTTTTCATTTCCTGACACATATCTACTTACCAGTGTATTTACCATCTGTCTCCCCCAATTATAAGTTCCTTGAAAGCAAAAACTTTGTTTGTTTGGTTCACTGCTATATTCCCAGCACCAAGAACAGTCATCAACAAATAATAAATGCTCAATAAATACTTATGGTTAAGAACATGGACCCTGGAGCCAGACTGCCTGGGTTAGAATTCCAGCTCTGTTATGTATAAACTGTGTGACCCTGGGCTAGTTACTTAACCTTTCTGTGGCTCAGTTTCCTCCTCTATAAACTGGCAATAATACTAGTATGTATGTTTAATAGGGTTGTTGAAGATTAAATGAATTAATATATGCAAAGTGCTTAAGACCATGTCTATCACATAGTACATGTTATATACCTTTAGTTATTTTTGCTTAATAAATGAATCATAAATCCAACATTGTAATACATATAATGTATTTAATAAGACGTTATATTAATCCATTTTTGGCCAGATACAACAGCTCATGCCTATAATCCCAGCACTTTGGGAGGCTGAAGTGGGAGGATCACTTGAGGCCATGAGTTCCAGACCAGCCTGGTCAATAATGAGACCCCATCTCTACAAAAAATTTTTAAAAATTAGCCGGGCATGGTGGCGCTCACCTTTAGTCACAGCTACTCAGAAGGCTGAGGCAGGAGAATCTCTTGAGTCCAGGAGTTTGAGGTTGCAGTGAGCTATGATCCCACCACGGCACTCCAGCCTGGGCAACATAGTGAGACCCTCTACAAAAATTAGAAAAATTAGCCAGGTATAGTGGTACATGCCTGTAGTCCCAGCTACTTGGGAGACTGAGGCAGGAGAAGTGCTTGAGCCCAGGAGTTCAAGGCTGCAGTGAGCTATGATGAAGCTACTGCACTCCAGCCTGGGTGACAGAATGAAACTCTCTTTAAAAAAATTATTTTTACGTCTATTTTTACAATATTGTTACCATACTTATATCTGAAGATGATTTATAAATTTTAAAATGAAAAACTTAAAAAGGACCATATTTTCTGCAATTTCATCTAATTTATTGGCTATTGTGATTCAAGTGCTTTTAGATCACTTGATGTTACTGACCTATACATACTAGGTATATATATGAAATTCTCACATTTTGCACACCAAAATCAACTACTTTACTTTAGTAATTTTATTTTTTATTTCTAAATGATAAGTCAAAGTATAGTCTTTATAATACTTGGAAAACTTATTTATATACTGGTTGCAATATTTTCTCTTTAATACTGGATTCTAAAGTGGAACAGCTTAATTTTCTATATAAGAACTTGATCTAGCACAACTTTCAGACATGGAGAAAAAGTCAAGAGGCACATTTGTATAATCATAATTATCATGATTACCTAGTTGTGTCCAACATCAGTCTTCTTTTTGATTCCTGAGTCATTTGGGTAGTAACCAAACATGTGGCTAAGAATAAAAGCAAGTTGAAACTGTGATGGTCAAAGCCGCCAGCACAAGAAGAGTTGCTTCCAAGCAGGAAGATGCCTGAGCAACGGAGGCATGGCCTGGACACTGTTCCCACGGCTGCCTGCTGTGCCTGCCCCACAGCCCCGGGGTTCCCAGAGAGTTCTGTCATTACAAGAAAACAATTGTTTAATAATTCTTTTATTCATTGAATATAAGAAAGTAGAAATTAAAACATAGTCCATCTCTGCTTTAAATACACAAATTCCCCATGACACCTTCACAAATGACACTTTGGGAAATGCTGGGCTCCCTCTTCCCCTAAAATTTTTCCTATTTTCAAAAACTTCTGAACATTTTAATTAATTGATTTCAATCTTTCATTAGGTAATACATTCACTTGATTATTTAAAAATAGCATGGTAGCGAGTGCCTATAATCCCAAATACTCAGGAGGCAGAGGCAGGATAATCACTTGAACCGAGGAGTTTGAGATCAGCTTGCACAGTATAGTGAAACCCCTGTCTCAAAAAACAAAATCTGGCCGGCGTGGTGGCTCATGCCTGTAATCCTAGCACTCTGGGAGGCCGAGGCGGCGGAATCGCTCAAGGTCAGGAGTTCGAAACCAGCCTGAGTAAGAGCAAGACCCCGTCTCTACTAAAAATAGAAATTAATTGGCCAACTAAAAAAATATATATATAGAAAAAATTAGCCAGGCATGGTGGCACGTGCCTGTAGTCCCAGCTACTTGGGAGGCTGAGGCAGAAGGATTGCTTGAGCCCAGGAGTGTGAGGTTGCTGTGAGCTTGGCTGATGCCATGGCACTCTAGCCCGGGCAACACAATGAGACTCTGTCCCAAAAAAAAAACAAACAAACAAAAAAAATAATCTATTTTAAAAAGGTTTGCAGTGAAAAATCTTCCCCAACTCCATCCCTCTCCTGCCTCCCTCTTAGCCTCCATGTCCCACACTTCACACTCTCCCACACAAACATAACCACTGTTATTAAGTTTCGTGTCTCTTTTCAAAGTTTCTTTATATTAATACATATGCAAGCAAATTTAAATTTACACTCTTATATTTTATACAAATGGCCTTACTATGCACTCTTCCCTGCCTTTTCATGTAACAACATAGCTTGAAGCTCTTTCGGAGACCAGTACATAGAGAGCATCCTTGTGTTTTGTTTTGTTTGTTTTTAAGTATTATGTTATATGGATGAACCATAGTTTATTTAACCAGTCTCCTGTCATGCAGACTGTTTCCACTCTTTTGCTAGTACAAACAGTGCTGCAGTGAATAATCCTGTCTGTTTTCAAAGTGTGATTACCTCGGACCTAAGCGAGGCTGGGTTGGTCCTCCAGGAGCTGTGCCAGGGCAGAGCCCAAAGTGCTGTCACTGTGCTCTGGGACTGAGATGCATGACTCACTGGCTCCAAGATTAGCCACACAGCCCAAATGCTCCATGGTGAAAACCCAGCAAACAGATCATTCTGGGGGCCCCAAGAATGCACCATCACAGGCCGCAATCTGAGGAAGTCGCCAGACTCAGGAAAATCCAGCCCAGTCCTGCTAAGAGAATGATTTAAAGGAATTCCCAACTCTGTTAAACCAAGGCAAGACTAATTACTGTAATTAGCTGACTGTACAATTAGAAGTGATTAAGCACATCACAGAAGAGGCTCAGCTCCCCAAACTGGAAACATCTCAGCTCAGCCCTTTAGCAATGTCTGTGGCTTTTCTCTCCGTTTTCCTAGCCCATGCTTGTGACACACGCCTGCCTTCTCAATAGGGTATTATTTTGCTTTTTCAGATTAATTTCTTTTCACTACAGTGTAGCATATAGACATTAGCCAATTATGCCATAATCACTGGTTTAACATTTCTATGTTTAAATTGAGGTATAATCTATATACAGTAAAATGCACAGATCTTACATCCAAAGTTCATAAATTTTTACAAATGAAAACATCATATATCCAATACCCCAATCAAAAAATAGAGCAATCTTATCCATCCAGAAAATCCCCTATGTCCCTCTTTCCAATAGTCCCCCTCAGCAGCATCGCCTCTCCCCAGGCAACTGTTCAAAGTTGGTTTTGGTAAGGGAAGATAACTGATTTTATGACATGAATTTGGAAGCAGCTGAATTGAATTGACTCACATTGGCTATGACTCACAATGTAGCCAAAGAGGTGTTGGAGAGAGGCGGCAGCCCAGGTTAGCTGGAGCACAAGTTCTAGAAGCTGCAGCTAAGGCAAGGAATGTTAGCCCAATACAAAGGGATCTCAGGGTTGAGATGATACCCAAGGAACTTGGATGAACAAAGTCAGGGTGTGAGGTGATGGCATCTTTATTTTGTCCCATAAAGAAAACTGGCTTAATTGAATTGCAAAGAGCATATAATTCATTCTCCTGTTCTTAAATTCTCTAGTGTGTGTGGGAAGCCATCTCTGTTGCTGAATACATATTTTACTTTGTTCTCCCTCAAACAGTCACTAGATACTTTTTTAAAAAGTTTTGTTTGTTTTAATTCACATAAGTTTTGAAGTAATTTCCAGATTTGGACACAAAGTTTGTAAATTAGAGAAGCAGCAAACATGCTAGAAGCTGGAAACCGTGAGCTGAGCCTAATTCTGTGTCAATCTCTTGCCTGCTTTTTTGTGCGACATACGCAGAACCAGGGTTAGGAGAGCAAGGTTGTGAGGGATAGTTTAGGGAAGAAAGGTGCTATGTGTCCAAACAGAGAGCAAGTCTTGTTTCAGGACCCCCTGTGGGCAGGAAATGCCATCAAGGCAGAGTTGGCGTGGCTGCAAGGAAAAGAACTTCAACTTAAACATGAGGACAGACCAAGGGCACAGATTTTGCCAGTGACCAAGGAGATTAAATGTCAATGCGAATTTGTAATAAAAGAACACAGGAGGGCCTGGCTCCCTTGGGTGAAATAAGCAATCCCTGGAAGAGACTGAGGCGTGAACCTACAAATCTTGGTAGAGCACAATATCCCACTGGTGCTTGAACTTTGTGCTTCATTTTTTTCCTTGCACCAATGAGAGAGGTGTCAGACAGCGTCCCTGGTCATGATAAGGCATTTCAGATAGGTGCCTCCACCCCAGACAGCCCAGGAGAGTGTGTGTGGCCAGGAAAGGGTACACAAGGGGGAGTCCATAGAAGGGAGGGCAGATTGCTAGACAGGTGGTGGGTAGGGGGACAGATGACAAGGAAAAGCTCCCTGTCCCCTGGTGCTGTGGATCCCAGGGAAGGACAGAGGACAGGAGTTCTGCATCTGCAAGTGTTTCTGGAAAAAGACTGTGTTTTTCCTCTGCTCTCACACCACAACAATCACCAACATAGAAGACTTCTATGACTAAATGTCGGGGAGGGTCCTCCTCGCTACCAAGTGAGCCATCAGTTCTGCGGCAGACACCAGCTGGGTGTCCTCCAAGTCAGTTCCTACACTGTTCCCACACTGGGGACAGTGTCAGATCCCGCAGATTGGGAGCTCAACCCGCAAAACCATCCTCCTCAGACACTAGTTGCAAGTCAGGCCTTGAGAACTTCTGACGGACTGGCTTCAAGTTGGGGTTCCCACGACCTCCTTTTTAGGCTCAATTAATTTGCTGGAGCAGCTCCCAGACTCGGGGAAACACTTAAGTCTATTATAAAGAATGCAGATGGAGAGATGCGTGGGGTGAGGTACGGGGGAAGGGGTGCGGAGCCGCCCTGTGTGCACCGCCCTCCAGGACCCTTTGTCCGTGCAGCTCTCTGCACCCGGTCCTCTTGGGTTTATATGAACAACCAAATATGAACAACCAAAACAGTCAAAACAGTCAAAATAGGCCTCCAGCCTATGGGGTGGGACCCTCTCTGGAATGAGGGTCTTATGACTCACAGTCAGAAAGATGGGAAGTATCATAGCTTTTAGAATTTATCTAGCAGGTTTTCCAGTCCTCACCGGAAGACCCCACCACTACCATGCTAAATAAAAAAAGTGGAAAAAAAAAAGTAAAAACGAAAATAAGATGGGGGAGATTTAGAGTCCTGCCCTGGGACAGGTGAAGGGGGAGGGCAGGAGAAGGTCAGAGAGATTCTGTTTCCTGAGGCCTAGCACACCCAACACTGTAACAAGTCACTGCAGCAAGGGCTATGGGAGTTACGAGCCAGGAACCACGGATGGAAACCTATATATACCTATACCGTAACAGCACAGCAAGGACACTCCGAGCTCCCTCTTACCCGGAGTCCCGGGGGCAGCTCGTGACTTGGTGGGTGGGGAGCTGTGAATTTAACCAAAGAGCAGAGCTCTAAAATCTCGGTCCTGAACACTAGCAAGGAACACTCTTGGCCAAGCCCAAAGTGGCATGAATGGGACTGCCTCCCCGAGGAGCCACAGAGTCCTGGTGACGCCTGTTGGCCACCAGTCTGGCTAGAGACAAGTGGCCTCTGCCTGAGTGTGAAAGTCTGACTGATCGACTCCCTCTTTGCACACCTTTGGGTTTGGGGACAGCGGAGGAGCTGGGAGCCCCAGGGAGGAGATAACGAACTTCCTGCTTATCAGGCAAATGGGGGCGTAGCCCCGTTCTCTTTATGGGACAAAAGATGCCATCACACTGCACCTGACTTTGTCCATCCGAGTTCCTTGGGTACCATCTCAACCCTGATATCTCTTTGTATTGGGCTAACATTTCTTGCCTTAGCTGCAGCTTCTAGAACTTGTGCTCCAGCTAACCTGGGCTGCCCTCTCTCCCAATTCTTGGCTTTCTGCCTCTGGGGCTTGACTCTTAAAGCTCGTCTGCCTCCCATACCCTCCCTTCTCACCTATAATCATCACAGTCCCACTCATTCTTTACCACCCAATTCCAGTGCTACCTGCTATGTGACACCTCTCTGACCACCTGGACCAGAAGCAATCTGTCTCCCTGCCTTACTTGTATAGTCCTTTGTTTTAGCATTTGCATGCCTCCTTTCCACATTAAATCTAACAGTGTATTGTTATTTATCACTTGTCTTTTTATACCTAATACATTGTAAACTGCATATCTTTATATCTCCCATAGTGCCTTGTACCTAGAAAGTATCCCTTAAATAAAAAAAAAAAAATTATTTTTAATTGCTACCAAAGTGTGGTAGACATTGAGAATGTCTTTCTAACACCTCTTCCCCTCCCCACTGTGTAGCCACCATCAATCTGAGTGGTAGTGGCCTCACCAGCTCCAGGGCTGGCCCCCCATGATGTAAGCCAGTCCCAACCCACTTGCCAAGGTGATAGGTTTTTGAGCCTGAGCCGATGAGCATGTGGCAGGCCCACAGTGAGTGGTCCATATGAGTGGTCCAGTCGGAAGGAAGTGCAGGAATTCTGTGCAATGACCATAAGAAGCAATAGCTTCTCTCTTCCTTAGCCTAGATGCAGCTGGGTTGCTGTTCACAGCCATCTTGCAACCATGACTAAGCCAGCTTGAAAAGGAATCTGGCCGACAAAAGGGGGTAGGGCAGAAATGGAGCTGGAGCCCTGATTAAAACATTTCATTTAACTTCTCAGCCATGTGAACTCATAAATCCTCTTCATGGTTTCTCTTACTTTGCAAGCAAAGGTGTCCTAACTGGTGCACTGGGAAGGCAGCATTGTGGTGAGTCCTGTAGGTTCACACACTGCACAAGCACACGTGTGTACACGCTCGTACACACACACACACACACACACACACACACACACACATACACATGACCTAAATCATATTGGGGGAAAACACACCTCCATTTCTTGGGATGGTTGCAACATGTGATTTTATAAAATTACACACTCTAAAGCTTTTGGTAACAATTACCAAGACATGGAACTGGATGTCTTTGGATAATTTCTCATTGATTTTTATAGTAAAGATGATTTTGTTATTTTAACCTGAATGCTTAAGAGTATATCAAACTCTGGCAAGTAGTAATAAATTGTAAAAAGTTTGTTTTTTCTTTTAAAAAAATAATATATTGTCTGTCACCCTTTTATTAGTAAATTAATAAAATCGGATTTTCCCTTAATGTGAAGTTTGTATTTTCAATGTTTTCCTTAAAAGGTGAAATGAGTTCTAATATTAATAATTGGAAGGTGATATTGACTTGTTCTTGACTGGTTCCATGCTTTGACCTTATTTACAACTTTAAGATTTTCCAACTTGTTTGTTCACTTGCTTCCCTGGCAAGCATTCCTGAGGCTTTTCTCTAGGGGCTTAGCTCCTTGTGGGCTGGGACCATGTCTTGTGCCTCTTTCATAACCCATGACATGGCACATCCTCCCCGTGCCACACAGATAGCAGAGCTTCCCAAGAGAGCTGGTGGACAGCCCATGGAAATTTCCACAGCAGCTGCTTAGCCCCAGCACCCCCTCCCCCAAACCTGGGGCCTGGCCTGCAAATCTGACCAGCCCAAGGACACTGAGCCTGGCTCTGGGTCAGGCTCTGGGTCTATTTATGACTTTTTATCTCAGGGTTTGCGCTTTGGCACTTTGCACTCAGGAAACCTCCTCCCCTCACCAGTCAACACACAAACGCAAGTCCTTATCTGGAAAAGAGGAGAACAGTGGGTCAGATCAACAAACTCCTTCTACGGCTTCCCTGGTGGCTCCGGTGTCTCCCTACCTTTGGTTCATCCATCTTGTTTGCGGCCTAAATCTTTGATGAGAACAAAGAAAACCTTCTAACATTAGATAAAATATCTTCATGTTCCGCCGAGGAACTTATTAATGAACTTATTTCTCACGTGCTTCCCCTTACTAGGAAAAATTTGTCTCCAGGGTGGTAGGAATGTCTTCCTCACTCCCACTGTACAGGACTAGTTGCAGATAAACCCAAAGGCCCTGAGGGAGCTGCTCAGGCAGGAGCTGAGCCCTCGCTGGCCCAGGAGCAGCTGGTGGTGAGGAGAGAGGGGCGAGGAGCTATCCTGCCACTGCAGCTGTGACACTGTGCTCGCTGCAGAGAACCTGAGAGCAGAGCCGAGCGCTGCCAGCACACACCCTTAGGTACATAATGTAATCTCTCTGCGCCACGGCATTGCAAAGGGCAAAATTCCTGACCTACCTACTTAATTCTTAATTTTATTTTATGATATTATCAGTAGTATTTTACTAATGGCTACATTCATTAGTTACTCAGAGAGATGTCAGTGGAGCCTCCCTAGATAAGATTGGTTCAAACTTCTATTCTCTACCTTGTGGAAGTCTAAAGTCCTCCTCAAAAGTTTGGCTGGTTCTCAGGAAGGGGACCCAGGCAGAAGGCAGGACGAGGCTCACGTTTAGTCACCCCTGGTCCTGAGCCTTTGCATCTGCCGAGAGCAGTCTGCGGACCGTCTCGCCACCTGCGGGCCGCCGCTGTCCAGCGCTGCACGGCCCTCAGCGGAACGCGGAGTCTGCACAACTACTTCACATCAAACAGTAGACACCTCTGTCCTCAAAAGTGCTTCAGCTCTCCCAGCCCATGAGGACTTCTGCAGACTGGTTCTTTCCCCTCACGGAGTGGTCATCCTCCCACCTCTTCCCCTCAGCCCTTCCCCTCTGGCTCACCTCTAGAGCTCCAGATTCTTCCCACTTTATTCTGCAGTCATTTATCTCCATTCCTTCTGCCAAACCTCAGTGGCCCAAACTCACCAAACTGCAGAGTAGATGTTCTGTTCTGCAAAACCCACCTTCATTATGTAGCAGACAATTGTGGCTATAAACGGTTTCTGCTAAATTCTTGCCAAAATGACGGTTCCATTTCTCAGAAAGCAGAGAAAATGATGAAGAGAAGCACCACTGTGGGTCTAATGCTGCACGGCAAGGGGAATCTCTTCATAAGGTAACAGTGACAGAAGCTTGCTGCCATCTGGGAGTGCAGGACAGCATGACTTTGTACCAAGAATTAGGGAGGAGGATCTCAAGATAGTTGGGGGGAGTTAGGCATGCTTGATCTCATGATCTAAGACTAAAGGCAAGACTGCTCAGGAAGAACCAAATGAGGTTATAATTGCAAACGATCCCACAGAGGGAAAAGGGAAACCAGGTCCATGATCAAATACAGCTGTAGGTGGGTGAATGGGTCAGCAGGGTGTTCCTCTTCCACACTGGCTGAAAAAGGTTCTGGCATCTCCATCATGTGGCTTGCAAGGTTGCCCTGGCTGTCATCTCCACTCTATGGGGGGGTTTTAATGGCCAGGCTAGCAGTGAAAAACATCACTTCTGCCCATGCTCCATTGGCTGGACCTCAATAACAAGGCCACAGCCAGCCTCGGGGGACCTGGAAGATGTCCTCCAGCTGTGCCCAGGAAGTAGAGGACAGCATGCATTTTGTCCCGCTGCTAACGGTCTCTGCCACATACTCCTTTGGTTTCCCTTATTAAGGAGAATGCTAATCAGGGTGGGAAGCTGAGGAACAATATTCGGAAGAGGAATTGAAGCTGCAAGTATGGAAGAAGGTCGTAGGAATGCATCTTGAGAAGGGCTCACTTCTGACCTGTATAAATTATATCCAAGGGTACTGAAGGAGCTCACAGATAAGTTAACTTCATCTTTGAGGAACCTTAGTGAACAGAAATGCTGCTGGGAGACAGAAGAGGCAGGCAATGTCTTCCTGATTTTTAAAAAGGCTAAGAAATTGGAATCTAAAAAATATACATTGGTGAATTTGATGTTAACATGGGATGAGTGGCTAAAAGAGAGGATGAAATGGGTTGCCTCGAACATTCAGAAGGGAAAGAATTGACCACTAAGAGCCAGCATGTGGTCTATTTCCTAACTTTATTTCTTCTTTTGAAAGAGTAAACCTTAACAATGTTCATATTCTTAGACCTAATAATACTTCTTCAGGACATTTATCCCAAGGAAACAATGCAAACTGTGGACAAAGTTATTTTGCACAAAAAGATGTTCATCACAGCCTTATTTATAAAAGCAAAAAATTAGGATATAATCTAAAAGTACCGCAGAAGGTGAATGGCAGTAAATTATTAACCATTGATACAAGGAATTATACAGCTTTCAAAATTGTTTTCAAGGAGTGTTCAACAATGTAAGAAAATACTTAGAAAATATTGTTAAAAAAAAGGCATAAAACATTAAAAATAGAACTACCATATGGTCCAATAATACCACTATTGGGTATATGTCCAAAAGAAATGAAATCAGGCTGTCAAAGAGATACCTGCACGTCAATGTTCATTGCAGTGCTATTCACAATAGCCAAGATACGGACTCAAGTGTCCATCAACGGATGAATGAATAAAGAAAATGTGCTATATATACACATTGGAATACTATTCAGCCTTTTTTAAAAAGTCCTGTCACATGAGACAACATAGATGAACCTGGAGGACATTATGTTAAGTAAAATGTCAGGCACAGAAAGACAAATACTGCATGATCTCACTTACATGTGGAATCCTAAAGAATCAAACTCATAGAAGCAGAGAGTAGCATGACGGTTGCCAGGGGCTTGTGGGGCAGGGGGGCAGTGGAAAGATGTTGGTCAAAGGATACAAAATTTCAGTTAGATAAAAGGAATAAGTTCAAGAGATCAATTGTACAACATGGTGACCACAGTTAATACATATTGAATTCTTGAAAATTGCTAAGAGTATATTTTGTATTCTCACTACAAAAAATGATATATATGTGAAGTAATGCATGTTAATTAACTCAATTTAGCCATTCCACAATGTATACATATTTCAAAACATGTAAATGACAATGACATACCCTTTTTGTCAATTAAAAAAATTTTTTAAAGAATTAAAACAAGAAAGCAGGATGTAAGTAACAGAGAACCTACGCTTTGTGATGTGAAAAATATCAGCACAGAAAAAAGGTGAAAGAAATCTACTGAAGTGTTAATAGTAGTTATCTTGAGATGGCAGAATTATTGGTCATCGTTAATTTCCATTAGGTACTTTCCTGCATTTTGCCAGGATAGGCATGTATTGTTTTTCCAAATAGAAAACAAAACAGTCTACGGCCATACCACCATGAACGCACCCGATCTCATCTGATTTTGGAAGCTAAGCAGGGTAGGGCCTGGTACTTAGTACTTGGATAGCAGAAAAAACAAACAAACCCATTTTCTGAAAAGAAAAAAAAAAAACCACTAGACTGGTCAAGCAGGGCAAGACCGCATATATCTAGGCCATCTTGAGTTCAAAAGGCATTTGACAAAGTCCTTCAATGATACTCACATATACTGAAGGATAAAATTGTGCACCAAGTTATGAATACAGGTGGTTGATATTCCTTGAATGACTACCTCCAATCCAGAGTTTGGACTCCAGTGGCAGGAGCAGGTTCCTGTTCTACTTAATATTTTTACTTGTGTGTCAGGTAAACATATAGAGTCAGAATCATAGCTCACAGCAACCTCAAACTCCTTGGCTCAAGCAATCCTCCTGCCTCAGCCTCCCAAGTAGCTGGGACTACAGGCATACCCACCAAACTCAGCTAATTTAGAAATTTTTTGTAGAGACAGGGTCTCACTATGTTACCCAGGCTGGTCTTGAACTCCTAGCCTCAAGCGATTCTTCCACCTTGGCCTCCCAAAGTGCTGAGATTATAGGTGTGAGCCACCATACCTGGCTGATGTTTATATTTTATAGCAATACTACTAGAGCTATGAAAAACAGCTTTGTTATCAAAATTCTTGTTAGATGTACAGTTACAAAATAATGTTGTTATTGTACATCTAAAACTTTCTATCTTCTAACCCTGTCTTTTTTCTCCTCTAAAAAATTCAGCTCTTATATCATGTGTTTTGATAATGTATGACTTCCTACAAATGCAACTATCATATTATAGTGGAGTAGACAGAATTGTGTTCAGTTTTTGAGATTTTAGTCCAAATGGAATGCAGAAGTACTTGAGCAAGTCGAGAGAAAAAGGAACAGAATGGATGACACAGTTCTGGAAACAATGACAAACAAAAGATACTTAGAATTGAAACTGACGCATGTGCACTTGGGAGAAAGGAAGTGACTGGAATTGGATTGGATTTCAGCTCAATACAAGGAAGGACTTTCCAATAGTGAGGGGTGACACAGTGGGTTGCAGGAGCTGTGCAGGTGGTGGGGAATGCTGGGCTCCAGAGTTGGACCAACCTGAATTTGCATTCTGGCACTTTCTTGCCATGTGACCTTGGGCCAGTTACTTAGCTCTTCTAAGTCCCAGTTTCTTCACCCATAAAAGGAGATAACTCTCTACTTCTTAGTGTTGTTATAAGAATTAAATGAGATAATGCATGACACTTGCTTATCATAGTACCTGGCATATAGCAAAATGTTATGGATTAGCTGCTATGATTGTTCATGGTGATGGAGCTCTGTTTCTGGATGTTCAAGCACAGTGCACATGATCACTTATGGGAGGCATCATAGGACAGATTGCAACCTGGACATGCAGGACATGTTGCAACCTGGAAGGTTCTGCAGTCATATCAGTTTGACAAAGGTTGGAATAATCAAAGTTCAACAGGTTTCTTTATTCTGTGGCCTCACTGAGCCTTTAATATACAACTCTGAATTTTAAACCTCCCATCATACTTCGCCACAAAACCCTTTATCTTGGAACATCTTGAGGGGAGAAAGTATTTTGAACACACTTTTAAAACATCAAATTAAATCTGAGATTCTATCTGACTCTGGGACATTGAACAAGTTGTGAATTTCAAATGCGGTGATGTTTATAGCCACTGTTTATGGAGCACTTACTATAAGTCAGGCACTGAATTAAGCACTTTAGATACTTAATATTATTTTAGCATATAATTCTCATAGCAACCCTGTGATATTATTATCCCTTTTTTATAGTTGAGAAAACTAAAACCTCAGAGAGGTTAAGCAGCTTGCCCAAGGTCACACAGCTAACTCTTAGCCAGTAGGCCATACTTTAGCAGAGACTGCTGACTTTCTATGTATCACTGAGTTGACTCAACACCACAATAAACATCTAGGGTAAAAAAACCAATGTGCGGTTGGCATTACAGTAAGAGGGAAAGACATAGATCAGGACTTGAACCCCTGTCTTGTGACTTCAGAGCTCATGCCCTTTCTACTGTCCAACATTTGAGACAGCTCATTCATGCCAGGTTGCTTTGAGGTTGCTGGGAGAGGAAGTGGGATCCACTGGCTAACAGGGAGTGAGATATTATCTCTGCATTAAATGACTGCAAGGCTTTGTTTTCCATTGCTAGAGACAATCGTGACCTGTAACGATTGAAAAAAAAAAGGAGGCCACGTGCTCCTGCCCCGCCGGCAACGGCTACGGGACTAACACATCCGGGTTTAAGCCGAGAATCTGGCAAATGGGACTCCACGCTCATCTGCACGACACGGAAGTAAAGTTCATTCGCCCACCACGTGCGCCCTGTGATGTGATCCGGCTCTGGCCTGGGCCTCTCCTGGCGCCCGGGAGAAGCGGCGACCTGGTCGTCCCCTTTGCTCCGGCAGGCGGGGCATGAGCGACCAGCGTGAGGCGGGCGCGGGGCGCGGGGCTGCCCTCGTGTGGCCAGGGTGGCGCCGAGCACATTCCGGGCGATGGAGGAGCCCGCACACGCACACACCGAGGGGAAGTGGCTGCAGGACAGTAGAACTGAGGGACAGTGGCTTCTGCAAAGCCACCATAAAAAAAGCAGCAGCCCTCATGGGGAGGGTGGCGGTCCTCAAACTTTTTGGTCTCAGGACCCCTTCACACTTGTAAAACTTACTGAGGACCCTAAAGACCTTTGGTTATGTTAGTTCTATTTAGAAATTACAACTGAGAAGATTTTTTAAAATGATGTTATCAGTTTCTTTTAAAATAACAAAATTAAACATTTCATGTTAGCATTAATAACAGGTTTATGAAAATAGCTGTATTTCTGCAAAACAAACAATTCATGAAGAGTGGCTTTTTCTTTTTTTTCTTTTTTTTTTTTTTACATTGTGGCAATTCTCTTTAACAGAATAAATAGAATACCTTAATAGAAGACAGCTGGGTTCTCATATCTGCTTCTTGTCTGCTTCGGTATTCAATCATGCAACTTCTGGAAAACTCCAGTGTACACTTGTGATAGAGAATGAAAAGGCAGCACTGTAGTATTATTATGAAATGGTTTTGACCTCATGGGCCCCCAGGACCACACTTTGAGAACCACTGCTGCAGAATTTAAGCTAAGAACTAACCCTGACTCAGGGTCCTCCTCCATCAGCTCATCTGATACATGGGAAGTGATGAGCCCAAGACAGAGGGACCCAGACCAGGAGGCTGCTGAGAGGTCAGTGCCCACTTGTGACCTAGTGAAGGAAAGACTGTGTTCCCGCCCTCCTTTTCACCCTGACTCCCCCACATTCAGCCTGAGCAGCAGCCAGGTGGCCTTTACTCCAAGGAGAAGCTTCCCAGCAGAAACAGTAAAGCCTTTGAACTTTTTTCTTTTGACATTTAAAACAGCTGGACTTTAGATGTGAGACAGAAAAACCGGGTAAGAACATAAGCTGAGTCAGTGTTTCTCCATCAGGGACAAGATTTGCAAAACTCCCTCCAGGTTATGGGCAAGAAGAGAGTGCAAGAGGAGATTAACAGAATGAGGTGCTGGCACTGGGTCTCGGAGAAGAGCCCAGAGCCCCACAGTCTCCCTCTTCTTCCTCACCAGCTTCCCTTTAAGGGGGTCGTAGAACCTCAGATAATAGAGGGGACATGCCCCCTCCTGCCTGGGACTCTGGGGACCACAGGCTCTCAGAGGTCCTTGTCCTGCCATGACACAGGTGCTCAGGAGCAGAAAAGACTGCATGGAAGTCCAGGTAGAGGACCCAAGACTTCTCCAAGTTTTCTGTGGTGCCAGAAAGCTGCAGCCCTTCCTGTGCCTCTGAGATGGGCACCGAAGCCAGAAGAAGGGCAGAGAAGGAGAAACTGGGAGGGTCCCATAGTTGGGGACAAGAGGATGTCATAACTAAAGTAGACTAACAACGAACAATCCAGAAAGGAAATTAAGTAAAAAAATCCATTTACAATAGCTTCAAAAAGAATAAAATACTTAGGAATAAACTTAACCAAGGAGATAAAAGACTTGTACATTAAAAACTGTAAAACATTGCTAAAAGAAATTAAAGAAGACACAAATAAATGGAAAGATGTCCTGTGGTCAGAAATTGGATGACTTAATATTGATAAAATGTCCATACCCAAAATGATCTACAAATTTAATGCAATCCCTATAAAAATCCCAATAATATTTTTTGGAGAAACAGAAAAAACTGTCCTAAAATTTGTATGGAATCTTAAGGGACCCTAAATATCCAAAACAATGGTGAAAAAAGACGATCAAAGTTGGAGGCCTCACATGTCCTGATTTCAAAACATATTATAAAGCTATAGTAATCAAAATAGTGTGGTACTGCCATAAAGACAGATATTATAGACAAATGAAACAAAATGGAGATCCCAGAAATAAATCTTGCATATATGATCAAATGATCTTCAACAAGAGTGACAAGACCACTTAATGGGGGAAAGAACAGTCTCCTTCAACAAATGTTGCTGGGAAAACTAAATAACCACCTGCAAAAGAATGAAGTGGGACCTAGATTTACACCATATACAAAAATTAACTCAAAATGGATTAAAGACCTAAACATAAGACCCCAAACTATAAAAATCCTAGAAGAAAACATAGGAGAAAAGCTTTATGCCATTGGATTTGACAATGATTTCTTGGATATGACCTCAAAAATACAGGTAACAAAGATAAAAGTAGACAAATGAGAGTTCATCAAACTTAAAAACTGTGCATCAGAGGAAACGATCTATTGAGTGAAAAGGCAACCTATGGAATGGGAGAAAATATTTGCAAATCATATATCTGATAAGGAGTTAACATATAAAGAACTTCTACAACTCAACAATAAAAAAACCAATTAAAAATAAGCTAAGGACTTCAATAGATATTTCTCCCAAGGAGATATGGCCTAAAAGCATATGAAAAGATGCTCAAAATCAAATGCAAATCAAAACAATGAGATACCACCTCACACCCATTAGGATGGTCACTATCAAAAAAGCAAAAAATAACAAATGTTGGCAAGGATTTAGAGAAATTGGAACCCTTGTGTACTGTTGATGGAAATGTAAAGTGGCATACCCACTATGAAAAACAGTGTGGAGGTTCCTCGAAAAATTAAAAATTATTGTATGACCCAGGAATCCCACCTCTGGGTCTATGTCTAAATTGACAGCAGGATTTCAAAGAGATATTTGCACAACCATGTTCCTAGGAGCATTATCCACAACAGCCAAGGAGTAGAAGCAACCCAAATGTCCATCAACAGATGAATAAAGAAAATGTGATATACACATACAACAGAATATTATTCAGCCTTAAAAAAAGAAGGAAATCCCAACACATGCTACAACATGGATGAAACTTGAGGACATTATGCTAACTTAAATAAGTCAGCCACAACAAGACAAATACTATCTTTTAACACTTATATGAGGTATCTAGAGCAGTCAAAATCATGGAATGATGGTTGTCAGGGACTCAGGGAAGGAAAAAATGGGAAGTTGTTCAATGGATATAGGATTTCATTTTGCAAGATGAAAAAGTTCTGGAGATCTGTTTCACAACAACGTGAATATACTTAACACTATTATCTGTACACTTAAAAATGGCTATAATGGTAAATTTTATGTATTTTTTACCACAATTAAAAAATTTAAAAAAAAAAAAAAAGAAAAAGAAAACAAAGTAGAAAGGTGCAAATCCAGTACCACATGTCCTCCCCCACCCCTCCCCTATGTCCTGATATTACACAGGCCAGGTGTTCAGAGAGAAGGAAGAAGAGGATGATTAATAAAAATGAATTAAGGAATTAAGGAATTAAGATTATATTTTCTATCAACAGGCAAAATGGAACTGAAATTACAGAAAAATTAAGAACCTTACTGTGGCAACACTGTTAGTTATCTAGAGCCTTCCCTGCTCCTGTCCCATTTCTTCCACACTAACGAACTCTGGTTTCATGATGGAATCTACCCCTCCCCCATGAGACTCAGGGTTAAGTTCTGATTGGTCTGCACCTGCCAGGATACTCCCAGACCCATTGTTAGTGATCAGTTTAGGCATGGGGATGTGACACAATCCTGGCCAATGAGAATCAGTGGGAAATCTGCCGAGGGGATTCGAAGAATGGTTTTCATTGCCCTTAAAAAATGACACAGGAAGATTCTCTCTGTCTCTCCCTCTGCATCCGGCTTTGTGCAGGTGAGAATACCAGAGAGGAAAAATGGAAAGAATGGGGGGGGAGGGTGAGAATCAAAGATGACGTCATTGAACTGCTGGATAAACCAAACCCAGAACCACCCTACTCCACTTGTGAGATGATAAACTCCTGACTGTTTAAGCCAATTGGAGCTCAAATTAAGATTTATCTCAATTTAACAATGTCACCTTCTACTAATTACTATCTGCTTGAGCTAAGAAAATGTATCTTCCTAAAGCATATCTGTATGATATTCCCTTATGGTCACAGTTTTCTAACAAAAGAAAAAGGTAATATAATAAAATGTATGGGAGTTTGGTGCCTAGAAAGCTCATTTATATTGTGAACCAAAATAAAATCTTAAGGCTCACCCCCCAACCGGCTGACTGAATGGACCCCCTCGTGGCCAAAGGAATATCCTAAAACTAAATTGTCTGCCAGGTCAGACATGCCTCATCATGCCCCCTCCCTTCTTAGAGTCCTTTATGACCCATTGACAGGCCTAAGGGTATGCAAGACAAACCTACAGGTCCTCAATTTACACAACAAATCTATGTCAGGTGGCTTATCTCTGATAACCATTCCTTATGTTAAAACATTCCAAGCCTCTAGACAAAGCTTCATGTCTTTAACCAATTACAAGCCAAAGAGTCTTTAAACCCACCTATAACCTGTAAGCCCCCCC
>CAUYRT010032960.1:0-37134 GCA_963574885.1 Lepilemur ruficaudatus
CACCGCACCTGGCCTGTAGCCTCAAATTTTGATGGTGAGTTAACTTCTTGAAAGTTGTCTTTAAAATGAAGTGTGTAGGTCCCGCGCGGTGGCTCACACCTATAATCCTAGCACTCTGAGAGGCCGAGGCGGGAGGCTAGCTCAAGGTCAGGAGTTCGAAACCAGCCTGAGCAAGAGCGAGACCCCGTCTCTACTAAAAATAGAAAGAAATTAATTGGCTAACTAAAAATGTATAGAAAAAAATTAGCCGGGCATGGTGGCGCATGCCTGTAGTCCCAGCTACTCGGGAGGCTGAGGCAGGAGGATCGCTTGAGCGCAGGAGTTTGAGGTTGCTGTGAGCTAGGCTGACGCCACGGCACTCTAGCCCGGGCAACAGAGTGAGACTCTGTCTCAAAAAATAAATAAATAGATAAATAAGTAAGTAAATAAAAAATAAATAAATAAAAAAGTAAAATGAAGTGTGTACAGTGCCAAGGATAACATTTCAAGGAGGAAAGATTCTTCCATATGTTTGATTTAAGCAGATATATTTAGCATTCTATTATACGGCTAAAAGAACGGTGTATTTGATAGACTTTTTCACTTAGCATTTGCACGGCTTAGACCATAGATGCAGAGCCTAATTTTTCCTTCTTTTTTTAATTAATGCAGACATGAATACCATTTTTATTTTTTTAGATCCTGAATCTTTCTACTCAAAATTCCAAACTCGAAAAAGATTAGGCTTCTGAGATTGAGTTGGAACCTTGGAATTCAGTCGATCTATTTGATCTATTTGTTTGCTGCAGCGTGCGGCAGGCCCTCCTGGCCGACCCCCGCTCGCCACTCTCCCCTGACCCCTCACGACCGGGGCTGCAGTGTGTTTAGGGCAGTGGTGTGCCAGTGAAGAACACACACCTCCCTAGACGCCCTTGAAGCTGGAGTGTCTGTAACCCACGTCTGGCCCAAAAGATACCAATGGAAGTTTCCTATGTGGGGCTTCCAGGAAAGCCATTGTTTTCCTGATGAAAACGGACGAGTCCAGTTGGCACACGTGCTTTGCCCTTTACTCTTCTCCTTCGTCCTGCCTGGAGTCTGGACACCATGCTGGAGCGGCAGCCGCCCAGCTCACACTCTGATGAAGACAGTCAGGCACTCGGGGGACAGAGAAGGCAGCTAGAAGGAGCCTAGGACCTTACTGTTTCCTGTGAGCAGCTGCCTCTGCCGTGCCTCAAGACGTGTCTGATGAGAGAAAAAGAAAACCCTATTTGGTTAAGAACTGTGCTTATCTGCAGCCAGGTTATTTGCAGCCAAGTGAAGCCCTGACTGATAGAAAAATAGAGGAAAGTGTGAAAATTTTAGGCTTCAGGAAAAATTTAACATATTTTAAAGATACTGGCGTTCAAATGCACCCAGGTCATAAAAATATTTTGCCAGGTTTTGTTCCATCCAGCTTTTGTCTGTGATTACTTAAATCCTTTCCTTCCTTCCCTCCCTCCCTCTCTCCTTTTTCCTTCCTTCATTCCCTTCTCCCTCCCTCCCTCCCTCCCTTCCTTCCTCCCTTTTTTCCTTCTTTCCTTCCTCCCTTTCTTCCCTTTTTCAACAAATTCTGAGGAGCTCCTATAATATCTCTGTGCTAGAATAAAACAGGCATGATTTCTGCCCTTGAATAATTTATACAAATATATAATTACGAGACAATCTAAATACAATGGAAGGAAATACAGAGAACAAAGAGAGCATGTAATTGAAGGACCAGATCTGGTCTGGGGAGGCTTCTCTAACGAGCTGAGGTCTGAGCTGAGACTAGAAGGGTGAAAAGGGGTTTATTAGGCAGAGGCGGTGGCTGGAGTGAGAAGAAACCACGTGTGAAGTCCCCGAGGCTGTAGAGAGCGTGGCACTTTTGAGGAACTGAAAGTTGTCCCCTGTGACTGAAATCTTGAGAGTAAAGAAGAAAGTAGCTCAAAATTAGGTGGAGAGGTAGACAGGGCCAGGTGATGCTGGGCCCTGAGGTCAGTTTATATTAAGGATTTGGATCTTTATGTAAAATCAATGAGCAGTCACTGAAGAGTGTATTAGGTTATTAAGTATGAAATGTCTGAGTTCCTTAAATACTAAGTTTGACAGTTGATATCTCTGATATTTTACTTGGACATTTTTTGTTTTATTTTTATCGTGAAGGTACATCCCCAGTCTTTCAAATGCACCTTTTGGGTTGTGGTTGTCTTTCACAATTTTTTAGGGCAATTTTTGTGAAACCATGGATAAATCAAAAATTCATGTTATTTTCGAATATGAGTTCCATAGTGGAACCAATGCAGCACTGACAGCTTGAAATAGCAACAAAGTGTGTGGGAAGGATGTGGCTCATGAACGCACAGTATGTCAATGGTTTGAGAACTTTCATTCTGGTGATTTTAATCTTGAAAATGAGCCACGTGGGTGACCTGAGGCCAAGGTGGGTAATAATAAGCTGAAAGCTGTAGTGGAAGCGAATCCATCTCGACCTACATGTGAATTAGCAGCAAGGTTTGACATTACTATTCCAACAATATTGGACCATTTAAAACAAGCCAAAAAGGTAAAGAAGGTGTATAGATGGGTTCCGCATCAATTAAACGAGCTTCAGAAGAGAGAGTCTTGAAGCTTGCCTTTCTTTGCTGTCACAACATAAAAGTGAACCATTTCTACACTGTAATGTTACATGTGATGAAAAATGGATTCTTTTTTAC
Organism: Lepilemur ruficaudatus; assembly: GCA_963574885.1. Taxonomy (NCBI): domain Eukaryota; kingdom Metazoa; phylum Chordata; class Mammalia; order Primates; family Lepilemuridae; genus Lepilemur; species Lepilemur ruficaudatus. The sequence goes on from CAUYRT010032960.1 coordinate 2,712, forward strand.
AATCGCAAGTGTTTGGCATAATGGTTGGATAAAGATGAAGTGCTGAAATGTCATCCAAAACTGAATATTCATTAAAAAAAGCTAATGGTGTCTGTTTGATGGTCCAGCACTGGTATTATCCACTACAGCTTCATGAAACCTGGTCAATTGATTACAGCGGAGGTGCTGCAACCCATTGTACAAAATGATGAGGATGCTTGCAATTAAGCAGCTGAAATTGGTCAGTAGGGAGAGGCCAATCCTCTTGCAAGACAATGCCCTATCACATGTCACTCAAACAACGCTGCTCAAACTACAGCAGCTGGACTCGGAAATCCAAGGCTGGACTGAGGCTGGAGGATCCATTTCCACAATGGCGCACTCACATGGCTGTTGGCAGGAGGCTCCAGTTCCTTATCACAGGGACCTTTCTGTAGGGCTGCTTGAGTGTCCTCGCAGCACAGTAGCTGATTTCTCTCAGAGAGAGTGATCCAAGAAAGCAAGGACGAAGACGAGATGCTTTTTATGACTTAGTCTCAGAAGTCAAACACCGTCACTACTGCCACATTCTATTTGTTACACATGGGTCATTAAGTGTGGCCCATACTCAAGGGAAGAGGAATTAGGTTCCATCACTGAAGAGAGAACTGTAAAAGAATTTGTAGATGTATTTTCAAACCACCACAATCACTGTAACTTCAGTACCTGATACAGTGCCTGGCACATAGTAAGTGCTTAATAGTGGTTTATAAAAGGAATGATTATTCTCTCTCTTAAACTTGGATTCCCTAGCACCAAGATAGTGGCAGTCACCAAGGCATACCAAGGAATGGCCATTTGAGGCTTCATTCAGCTTTAGTGTCTTCTGATATGTTGTCCCTTCAGGAAATGGCTGGGCCATTTTGGGAAGTTGCTTAACTGTGCACACAACGTAGAGGCTGCTGGGATTCCTTTAGATGTTGGCATAAAGCTGGCAGAAGAGATAAGAGGTCTCAGAGGTTCATAAGAGTTGAGTTTTGTTGGTGAATTAGAATTATAAATGAATATTTATAATAGGGGCCTCCAACATAATTATTATGGAGGAGCAGTTACTTTATACACCTCTGAAGACCTGGGCTCACTTGTGTGAATAAGCTCAAGTAGACGCAGGTCAGAGTGGGTGCCATGGCACACAAACCACGGTGGAGGGGAAACAGGTCAGGGTTCTTTAATGCAGTTCTGTAAAGCCCAGGTATTCCAAGAGAAGAGAAGGTGGGTGTTAGGTGCAGCAGCCCTGGAGGTGCATCACGCAACTGTCTGTTCAAGAAAGAAAGTGACATTCAGCTGAGAAGTGAAATTAGCTGCAGCATCTTTTTGTTTGGTTGTTTGTTAGAGAAAGGGTCTTGCTATGTCGCCCAGGCTGGAGTGCAGTGGCGCAATCATAGCTCACTGCAGCCTCGAACTCCTGGGCTCAAATGGTCCTCCTGCCTCAGTTTCCTGAGTAGCTGGGACTACAGTTTGTGTGCCACCACACCCAGGTGCGGCACCTTGGGAGTCCACCATAGATTTTGAGCTAAAGCTCTGCTTTTCCAGGGCAGCCCCTAGTCAATGACAGTATGATGAAGGTAGGCCTAATTATTTCTGTCTAACGCAGGACTCCTCAAGTGAGCGATCTTTGCTCTAAAGCTCCGTGTTGAGTTGGCTGGCGCTTTGTCAGATCTGTATTGTCATCTGAGGCTCTCCCTGTCCAATCTTGCTGCCTCCCTCCTCCTTTCCCTTCCACAGGTGTCTCCCTCTCACACTCCCACCTCCATCTTGGCATCCTGGAGGCCTTGAAACGACACAGCAGGAATGAGGGCGTGCGGTCACGGTGACCGCTTGAAGACCTAGTGGGCAGGTCTTTAAGATCTTCCAGCCCAGGCTTTGAGAAATATAACTTTCCCCACTGGACGGAGGCGCTTGCTTTAGAAATCTATTTTGGAAAGAATTTCTAAATTGCTTATGTGATACCATAGCCCAAGGGATAGGTGAAAGTTTGGCTGTCATCTTGTAGATGAGGACGCTGGTGTTAAGGCTCCCCAGGAACTCAGAGAAATGGTACAACAGGCTCACAAAACAAGCTCCTCAGAGCAGAGTCACAGTTGCGTGCTGGGACACAGGGAGGCAGTCTCTCTGCTCACAATTGCCATTTACTGGAGGTGCCAGAGCTTGCCCAAGTGAGTGCAGTGGTTAAGTGCTTGGGAGGCAACTGGCCTGGTTTGAGCCTGGCTGTGCTATCTACTAACTTTGTGACCCTGGGCAAGGCACTTCAGCCCTTTATCTCTCAGTGTCCTCACTGGGAAGACGGAAATGATAACACAAGTTTACCACTTAGTTTGCTGTGAGGATCGAAAACACTTATCCTTATAAAATGCTCGGCATTGTGCGTGATCGAACCAGACAAAGTTCTTAGCTGTAAGCTAAGTAACAGTAACGGACGGAGGTGGATTGAAATAGAGAAAGAATGGCTCAAAAAGACAATGGGTGGCTCCCCGGATCCCCGGAGAGGCTGGAGAAGTGGCCCGGGAATCAGACAGGAACAGGGCAGCAGCCAGGGCCGTAGCCAAAATCGTGCCATAAACTGAGCCGGGTGAGGATGCTGCCGCCACCTCTGATCACTGGATGCCTCATTGTGTCTCACGCTGCCATTGTCTACGCCACGGCCACTCCTAGTCGCAGACCCCAGACTCTGCCCGTGGCCTGTTGCTACTGCTGCCTGGACATGTGGTGTGGCTGTCCCTACCACTGCCAGCCCAGCCACGAGAATGGCGTCTCTGTGGTCCTCGGCACCTTTGTTCCTTCCCCTCTCCTCCCCTCTTCTAGCTCTACTTGCCCCTTCTCTCTTTTTCTCTCCTCTCTCTATCTCTGTCATTTCTTTCTCGCTCTCTCAAATTGTCTCCTTCCACTGGCCAGGTGCCCTCGTCAAATAGCTTACCAGACCTCTTCCATTAAAAGAAAAATGCGTGACTCAATGACCCCTCTTTAACTCCCTTTCTATCCTCTTCTTTCCTTCCTCAAACTTCTGGAGAGTTTGTTTCTCCTCCTCACTTTAGTCTGGCTCCCACCTCTTTCACTCCACCATAACTGCTCTTCCCGAGGTCGCCAGTGACCTCTGCATTGCCTGGCCAGCGTCAACTTTTCTGTCCTACCTGACCTTGGGAACGTTTGATTTTGATGACTGTGGTTTCCCTTTGAAACTCCTGTTCTTGGCGTGGTGAAACCTCACTTTTCTGACTCTCCCGTTTCTTGGACATCACCCTCTTGGTGTTCTTTGCAGGCTTTCTATTCTCTGTTTACCTTTTGTGTTTATTTTCTAGGGCTGCCGTAAGAAAGTCTTGTTATACAATCCGTGTGGCCTAAACAACGGAAGTTTATTGTCTCGCAGTCCTGGAGGCTGGAAGTCAGAGCTCAAGGTGCTGGCAGGATTGGTTCCTGGGCTCATAAAAACATCACCCTGGCATAGGCCTTCATCTTCCTGTGGTGTTCTCCCTGTGTATCTGCTCCTGCGTTCACGTTTCCCTTTTTATAAGGACGCCAGTCGTATTGGATTAGCCACCCTCCCCCATAACCTCATCTTTTTTTTTTTTTGGAGACAGAGTCTCACTCTGTTGCATGGGCTAGGTGCCATGGCATCAGCCTAGCTCACAGCAACCTCAAACTCCTGGGCTCAAGCAATCCTCCTGCCTCAGCCTCCTGAGTAGCGGGGACTACAGGCATGCGCCACCATGCCTGGCTAATTTTTTCTATTTTTAGTCGTTTGGCTATTTTTTTTTCTATTTTTAGTAGAGACTGGTCTCACTCTTGCTTAGGCTGGTCTCGAACTCCTGACCTTGAGCGATCCTCCCTCCTTGGCCTCCCAGAGTGCTAGGATTACTTACAGGCGTGAGCCACTGCGCCTGGCCCCCCCGTAACCTCATCTTAACTAATTACATCTGCATTGACCCTATTTCCAGATAAGCTCACATTCTGAGGTATTAGGGGTTAGCACTTCCACCTATAAAATTTTAGGGGGCACCATTCAATCCATAACACCCTCTAAACATTGTTTTCCTTTGATTCCATCGTTGGCCGCCTTTGAGAAACTTCATCCTAACTCACGGTTTTAACTACCACACCCCCTTACAGTCACGATACTGGAAGGCCCTTCTCTGACCCAGTCCTTTCCCACTGAGTTCTGGAGGGACAGATCCAATGACCTAGTGGTCATATCTGGAGGATATTTAGAGGTCCCTTTGAATGGATAATGTGCCAGACTGAATTGATTTTTTTTCCTCTAAGCTGTCCCTTCTCCTGAGTTTCCAGTCTCAGAGACCGGCTCCATCCTGCACCTCACTCCTCCGGGGTGCCCTGGAAATTACCCCGAGGCTCGCTCTAGCTTGCCACCTCCTACCCCTTCCAGTTGCTAAGTCGTTTAATAGCTATCACATGGCTGCTTTTCTCTTTTTTTCCCTGCTGTCACTTCCTTGGTTTAGTCTGTGTCTCTTTTAGCTTGAATTATTCTGACTAGTAAAGATAATGATAACAAGCATTTAGTGGGTGCCTAGCTTCTGCCAGGCCCTTACATGAAAGGCTTTCTAGCTTTGCCCCTCTTCAATGTATCTTGCTTCCAGAAAGATCTCTAGAAAACACAGATGTAGCAGGTATAAATGTTTAGGCCCCAGAGTTCAGATGGTCAAGAAAAATATAACTTAACCCTTTTTTCCTACAATGCAACTTAATGATTACTTTGAACTTTCATTCTATCTGATGGCAGAAAACATAATCTCAGATAAATCTGAGTAAATAATTCCAGCACTGTGATTATGCATTTAATATTTGTTGATATCATAATCCTTAATAATAATAATAATATTGAGACTGTCAACATTTTTCTTGACAGCATAGAATCCTAATTCAGGAATGTACAAAACTTTTAGCCAATTCACTATTTATGAACTTTTAGATCATTTGTTATTACAAAATCTTTGTGATACACATTTGCACAAATGTGCCAGTATAACTGTGTACCAGAAAGTGGAAATCCTGGACTGAAGGGTATGTACATTTTAAATTTTCCCAGTTCTTGCCAAGTTGCCTTCCAAAGAGCTTGTACCATTTGTAGTCCCAAAAATTGCATATGAAAATACCTATTTCCCCACATAGCACCAACAATGGAGATTATCAAACTTTAAAATATGTACCATATTTTGTCTTAATTGTATTTCTTTAATTATGAGTAAAGGTGAGCATTTTTATTATATACTTTTTTTTGAGACAGCGTTTTGCTCTGTCACCCAGGCTAAAGTGCAGTAGTATCATCATGGCTACTGCAGCCTCAAACTCCTGGGCTCTAGTGATGCTCCTGCCTCAGCCTCCTGAATAGCTGGGACTACAAGTGCGTGCCACCATGCCTGGCTAATTTTTCTATTTTTTGTAGAGATGGGTGTGTGTGGGGTGGTTCTCGCTCTTGCTCGGACTGGTCTTGAACTCCTGATCTCAAGTAATCCTCCTGCCTTGGCCATCCAAAGTGCTAGGATTACAGGTGTGAGCCACTGCACCCAGCCTTATATACTGTTATTTAACCTGCTTTTTTCCCACTGAATTTAACATGAATATTTTTTCATTTAAATAAATACGCATTATTCCAGATGTTCTTTTAGGAATTTAGTTTCTACTTACAAACCTATAAAACCACACTAGACAGAATCCTTTCTGAAATAAGAGTAAGATGTTTGTGACTAAGAATTCTTAGGTGGAGCCTATGCCTTAGAATAAACATCCAATAAGCCAAGAGTCTAAGCCAGCACTGCCTCAAAGAAATATAATGTGAACCACAGATGCGAGTCACATATGTAATTTTAAATTTTCCAATAACCACATTTAAAAAGTGAAAAAAAAAATCAGGTTAATTCAATAATACATTTTAACCCAATATATGCAAAATAATATTATTTTAATATACATTATTATTAATGAGATATTTTACTTTCTTTTTCTGTTCTAAGTCGTCTAAATCCAGTGTGAATTTTTATACTTACAGCACATCTCGATTTGACATTTCATGTGCTTAGAAGCCACCTGGGCTAATGGCCACTGTATTGGCCACTGTATTGGACAGCATAGATAAGTAGTCTCAAGGAAAACTTGTCAGTGCCTAAAAGCCACAGTGAATACCCAAATAGCTTAAAATTGCACGTGACAACTTGATAGTTTTTTGAGACAAAGTTCAGTGCCTTTTGGAGAGGAGGTACTCAATCATGGTTTGTTTTTCTAATTGAGTTATTTTTATTTTTTCAATTGAACGTTCGTTCATATTTGTTTTATGTAGATATGGTCAAAATATCACATTGTTGCAATGAATCACTTTGCTAGTCATGAAACAAAAAATAATTCATACATTTTACTTTGTTTCTCAGAAATGAGAGATGTTTTCAGAATGTGTTTTCATAAGATTTGCCAAAATTTTTTCATTGTACAATAGCTTTTTTTTCCCTCTTCCTTTTAGAGAATTGTTGGGTTGATGAAGCTTTTAAGATAGGTAAGAACAGATGTATTGACACAGTTTGTGAAGGCAAAAACAATTTTACTTGAAGAAAAGCCCTCAGGAAAATGACAATACCTCCCAAGGAAGTTTAAAACCCAGTTATAGGAAGTATTGTGTCTTCGGGGGATGTTGTGATTTGGGGTAAGAGCCAGCAGAGCTTGGGGAAGCTCTGACGGTCCTCCAAATATCACGTTGTGGTGTTAGAGTCAGACTCCCTATGCTGACATTTCTTAAGAGGATTTACATTTTAATTAGTTGCTCAAAATTTGCCTTCACAATTGATCCTTGAGGCAAATATTTAGCCCATTTACTTCTCTCCCATTTTAATGCCCCAAACCCACTAATATAGGAAAGAGAAGTGTTCTGTGAAGTTGTGTAAATAATTTATAATATGATGTGGGAAAGAAACCCTTTCCCTTAAAATGACATCAATGTTCAATTCAAACATGGAGGCACTAACACATTAGAAATGGAATTGGAGAATAATAGTTGGAAAAACCCTCATGCACCAATCTGTTCATCTCACAAATTAGAAAACAGACCCAGGGAGGTGGAGAGACTTGCTTCAGGTCACATGGCTATTCAGAGGTCGAAAATTGAGACTTTCTGATGCCTGGACCAACAGTTCTCTTCAGTAAGAATTATAGCCAACGTTTACTGAGCACTTGCTAAGTGCTAGGCTTTGGGCTAAGTGCTTGTCATGAATTTCGACAATTCACCAAGTCCTGGAAACATAAGGTATTTTAAATTTAAGACAAAAATACCATCACTCTTCTCCAACAAATTTTCTCTTGTTGTTTCATTTGCTTTCTTAAGCAGAAGTTGCTGACGCACAAGGCATTCTCTTCCAGATTCAAAATCTGCAAAGGGCTCCTAGGTATACTCCACTGAACTGTGTTTTGAAAGCTAAATAAGCGTTAACTTGTTCACAACAAAAGCCCAATATATTTCCATGAAGGTTGCGGAGAGATTTGGAAAACACGGTTTCCCGCCTTTTTCCTTCCTTAGTTTGTTCACTAATTATTTCTTTCCTCTCTTGCTTCCTTTTTCCTTCCCTTCCTCTCTCCCCTCCTCCCCCTACTTTCTTTTCCCCTTTCTCCCCCTCCCCCCTCCTTCCCATCCTTTCTTCCATCTCATCATAGAAAGTGAGGTATTGAAGACATTTTCTGTTGATTCCAAATTGTTTTTTTTTTTAAATTTGTCTCGAACATGTCAGGCATTGGAAATGCCAGGGCCTTTGGAAGCGGAGGGCTAGAGAGGCAACTAAATGCAATCCTCCCGAGGTCAGAAAACTGCCACAAAGCAGGAGTCCCATCAGCCCCAAGTGGCACGCTATCAGAATAGCAAAGACACTGTCTGATCGGTTCCGGAAGTGTCATCCTTTTTTTTTTTTTTTTTTTTTTAAGAATTTAATTCAATCTCCAGCCAGCAAGTTCTTCAGCTTCACTTGAAAGAGTCCGGGATTCCTTGCCACGAGCCTCAGAATGAAAAGCAAACCTGTAACCATACCCAGCATTTCAAAGTCCCTAGTGTGGAGAACCAGAGAGCCGGGGGGCTTACGCAGAGCCGGTTCTCAGAGACACAAGGGGTAGGGACTTGGAAATACACACGAGAGATGGAAACAGGGCTTTCACTAACCTGTACCTTAAAGCCCGTTAGGACATTTGATCGTGGAATCAAACTCAAATGGGGAGAACTTGAAACTGGTTTTGTACTTTTGAATCCCAGGTTTCCAGGCCCTCCGACCTCTGACAGGTTGGTGAAGTTCTCAACGCCGGGATGTTTATTTTCCCATTCCAGTAACTTCGGCAAAGGAGTCTCTGAAGTCCAAGTGTGGAAGCTCAACAAATGAAGCAGAGAGATTGAGGCTGGGCGTAAGTAGCAGGCCACAGGTCACTTAGCAACCTAGAAACAGATTCTGAATTCTAAGTCCTGACCGGAGAAGGAGAAAGCGTGGCCGCCCTGCCTTTCCTTCTTCGCGCAAGAGGCAGCTGTTCATGGGTTGATGATGCCCAAGGCCTGTCTAGGCCTTGCTTCCCTTGTAAAATGAGGAAGAATCGGTCCACCTGCCTGCCAGGGTCCTATCTATATGTAAGGACTGTGTGATTTTAGCGTCATATTAAAATAATAAAATCACCTGTGATCCAATTGCTTAATTTTTCAATTGTCCTGATTTTTTTCCCATCCCAGTTTGTGGCTTGGCTGAACTGACTGAATCAAGGGGAAGCCCCCAAATTACTTGTAGGCATTGTACCTCATGATTTTTCTCAAAGGACATAAGGGCTGCTGCATTCTTTTTGAGATCGTTGCCTAGAAGACAATGTAGAAGCAGAGCACTATTAGAGGTCAGCAGTATTAGTGGAATGTTCCCCATCTGTGCTCAGAATAAAGCCAAACCCCTTCCTGCCCACCAGGTCCTGCATGCTCCGTCTCCTCGGTACTTTCCAGCCTCGTAGCGCACCCCTCTCTTCTCACTAATTCATTCTTGGACACACTGGCTTTCCTTTTGTTCCTCAAAGGCACAAAACTCTCTCCCAACTCAGGACCTTCGTATGGGCGGTCTTCTCTGCTGGAACTCTCTTCCCTTGCTCTTGGTCTGCTCGAATGACTCAGGTCTAAATACCACATCATTGGTGAGGTCTTTGGTGACCATCTCATCTAAACTGAAATTGGGCCACTGTTGTCTTTTTCTCTTTGGAGTGCTTAATATAATTTGTGATTATACATATATTTGTGTGTTAATTTTTTTAAATTAAAAAAATTATTATGGGGACATAATAGTTGCATATATTCATAGGGTACATGTGATGTTCTGACACAGGCATGTGGTGTGAATTAATCAAATCAGGGGAATTGGGCTCTCCATCACCTCAGGCACTTATCATTTCTATGTGTTAGGAACATTCCAATTCTACTCTTTTAACTAAAGTATACCCTAACTTGTTGATTATAGTTGGTTTGTGATGCTATCAAATGTTTTTCATTCTGTCTAACTGTATTTCTGTGCCCATTAACCATCCCCAATTTATTCCCCGCTCCCCATTACCCTTCCCAGCCTCTGGTAACCATCATCCAACGCTTTGATTTGTGTTTTTACTTTAATACCTGTCCCCCTACTTAGGCTGGGAAGTCCTTGATGTCAGGGGCTATCTCTTTTTGTTCACTGCTGCATTTCCTAGTACTTAGTAAGCACTTAATAAATATTTACTAAATAATGAATGAATGAATGCATTCATAGAAAATTCTCGGCACAATCTGCTCTTATTGGTTGTTTATATATGATACAATCTACACAAACACTTACTGAAACTGTCACTTTGACCCTCTTTTGCTGTTGTAGAAACAGCTATTGGCCCTGGGGTAAGTTGGCAACTATTCCAATGAGTGTTTATTCAAACTGAATGGGCCTCTTTAGTGGCTCGGTGGGAATGGCAGCTAATGCAATCTTTGATTTTTCCAATCTGAGTTCTCAAATTTCAGGGAAGTTCCTCTGGCCAAGAAGATACCTCAGATTTAGAGTTTGAATTGTAGCATCCTCAAGAGGGAAAACCAAGTGAATCTCAAGTGACTGATTTTGCCTATAAATAAAAGTGAGGCTTAAGTCATCGTACGTGGAATGACGACAGAGTCGCACTGGGCTGCAATCAGTTCTTAGATGTTTCTGGGACCACATGAGAAAGAGGTTATTTATTGAGAATGGAAGAGTTCCTTTTAAATTCTGTAGCAATCATGTCCCTTTTTTTTTCTTCCCGTCCATGGAAAGTGTTATCTCAGGCAGCTTTGTGCAGGAAGTTGGGTTTATCACTTCCTCACAGTTGCAGTTTGTCTAGGACTTAACTACACGCTATCAGATTACATCAAAATGTAGGCCTTTGTGTGTTTAACTCATCAAAGGAGTGGGCCCTCAGGACTTGATATCACTTCACTGCATACGCAGCCATGTAGCAAAACAAAGCCTATCTCAACAGGACACAACTATTTCTGTTGTGCGGCAGCTCCGCTAGCTTGCACTTGCAGAAATGGTCGGGTTTCAGGTGTCTGTAGCGTTTCACTTCTTGTTTTTATATTTATCTCTTTTTAGAATTGCAGTCATTTGCCTGGTTGTGTGCAAGGAAGGAAAACCCAAAATATGAGACACAAGGGAGGAGGCAAGATTGCTCCAATCCACGGCGTCAATTGGAGGTGGCGCTAACCCTCACCTCATCTTCGTGATTTTCGCTTGAGAACCCTGGTCTGCTGTCACAGTCTGGGCTTCAGAGATGGCCACATTGCGGGGTGGGGGCCGGGGGTTGAATGCTGGCTTCTTTGTGTTCTGGGGCGACTTATTTCACCTCTCTAAGCTTCAATTCTCCTAAAAAATGGAGGTTGTAATAGCGCCTGCCTCATAGCCTTATGATATGGAAAAAAATGATCCAAATTAAAGAATATGTGGAAAGTGCGTGCAGAAATGCTTTCCATTTCTGGGACATCAGTGGTCTAAAGCCTGAGGGGGTCCCGTGGCCCATGCCCTGTAGAGTGGCATGACAAGCTGGCACGGCAGTCCCAGGCTGGCCGAAGTTTCTCAGGCTGCACTTCCATCTTTGGGGCCTCTTGCTATTTTCTTCTCTGTGGAGTTCCCTCTTCTCTGCGGTGGGCTCTCTGCCAGATGCTGCCTCTATTGGTAGCCACAGGAAGCCAATGCAACTGTGAAGTAATACTTCTGCCTCAGGGCTGGCTCCGCCCTGTTGACCAAGGTTTTTTAGATTTGCTCAGCCAACTCCTTTTAATGCCTTGCCTAAAAAGGACTTCTCACCCCAAACTGCTGCACTGGGCAATGGATGACTGGCCCCAGAGGCTTGGGACAAACAGCTTTCAGGGGATAGAAATGGTAGTGTGAACTTTTCCCAGCTCAATGCTTCGGGAGTCTGGGGTACCGTCTTGTAGCAACTCTCCAATAGGATGCTCATTTACTAAAAGCAGGTGGCAAAGGAAGTAGGATAGAGCCTGATTCTATAAAATCTCTTTGAGCCAGTGGAATAGAATGAGGCACTCTTTAAAAAATTATTTGCATGGAGGAAGTATGCAAATTTTCATAGGTCTATGACCGGAAAGAAATTTAAGTTACACCTAAAAAACTATACTTTAAGAAGATAAATGCTTTCTCTTTACAAAAAAAAAAAAAAATCTGAAATCCTTCTGAATAGAAACCTGAAACAAGCCTGCTGCTTCGTTGCTTCTCTATACTTTGGTTATTCACTGATGGCTCGATCTCTTCTTAGTTTCCTCCTATCTGGCCCCTGAGGTGGCAGATGTCCTGGGAGCTACACTCTGCCTCCTTCAGAGTCACCTCCATTCAGTGCTGCTGGCTTTGGGTCAGTGCCAAAGGTTCCCATCTACTGGATTTTGTGTCTCTGTGCCGGGTTCCTTGGGGTGATCTCTTTGGCTGTCTCTTCAGCTTTGGGCCTGGATGCTGTTTCTCTGAATGGCCATCTTCAGCCTCTAGACTGGGTACAGAGTGGATCCCAGTGTGGATCCAGTATCCTGGGCTCCCCCTAGTCTGGGAAGAGAGTTGGGACATTTGCCTACATCTCTCTTAGGGTAGTTGTGAATGCTGAGCACTTTTTGTAGGTTGAGGGGAGCAAAATTCATTTTTCCCCCCAATTTGATGAAATAAATGTGCTTTATTTAACATGCACCTATCTCTAAGCACCATAATATATAAAGTTTAAAATTTAAGACTTTCATATCAACCTCCTAATGATAATTGTTTGTTATATATTGTTCCAGATTATTTCAGTCAATAAAAAAATGTGAATTGGATGCATACATACTCTTTTGAAACTTTCATGTTTTCCTTAACAGTGTAGCTTGGATAGCTTCAAATGTCAGTATATAGAGATTTACCCCATTATTTTGTATGGTTGTGGATATTCCACAGTATAATGTGTTATAATTTATTTATTCACTTCCTTACTGATGGACTTTGTATTATTTCAAAAAATTTTTTTGGCTTGACAAGCAGTGCAGTATTGAACGTCCTTGTGTAAATAAATACCTTTGTGCTCATGTGTGAGTGTTTCTATAGAATTGTTGGGTTAAGGTACATACCCTTTAAATTTTAATAAGCACTGCTAAATTGGGTACCAGTGTAACAGTCTGCAATCCACCCAATAGTCTGAGAGGTCCTGCTTCCCCAAACACCAACTCTAGTATTAGCAAATTTTATTATATAAATCTGATGGGCAAAATAATCTTGTTTTCAGTTGTGTTTCCTTTATTATTAGTTAAGTTGAACATCTTTTAAAGATGTTTTTTGGCTACCTGTTTCTCCTCTGTGACTTTACTGTTTGTATCCTTTATCTAATTTTCTGTTGAGTTGTCTTTTTCTTAATGACCTGTGTATCAGTTAGGATGTTTTTGGTTGTAAATATAGAATACTTACCTAAAAATAGTTTGTATTTATTGTTTACTACATTCTGTAACATGGACTTTGGAAACAGGGCATTTCAGGGCTGGAAAGTGGCTTACTGATGTTGGACAGAGAATCCTTTTTTGCTATGCCTTACTCAACTTGTCCTCTGTGGTTCAAGATGGCTGCCACAGTTCCAGTCATCATATTCTAGACAACTATCTCCCAAATCCCCTAAAACTCCCCCACCCTCAAATCCTCAAGCTTATCTTTTGGTCATGGAGTAAAGCTTTTCTTAGCAGCTTCCTTGCAGACGTCTCTCCCCAACCCTCGCTCTCCCTATTCCCCCAGGTCTCATTGGCCAAGATTAGATCACATGTCCCTTTCCAGGTTGAGATGGCCATGCATCTGCCATTTTTTTTTTTTTTTTAAAAAACAGGGTTTCATTCTGTTATTCTGTTGCCCAGGCTGGAGTGCAGTGGCATGATCATAGCTCACCGCAGCCTCCAACTCCTGGGTTCATGCAATCCTCCTGCCTCAGCCTTCCAAGTAGCTGGGACTACAAGCATTCACCACCTTGCCTGGCTAATTTTTCTATTTTTTGTAGAGACTGGGTCTTATTCAGGCTGGTCTCAAACTCCTGACCTCAGCCTCCCAGAGTGCTAGGATTACAGGCATGAGCCACCATGCCTTGGCCTATTTATGATCTTTGACAGAGATGATTTACCTCTTCTTCTCTTTTAATATTAAGCCATCAGTGTGATTTATCTGCCCCTCCCCCCCAAAAGCTTCTGCAATCTTAGCTTAAATTACAAGGGAATGAGTGTGTCCAGAATCATGGTGTTAGAGTCTACAGGTATTTTAGAGATCAGCTGCAGATGAACTACCTGATGTAGCACAAATAAGTGAGTAATATTCCAATGTCCAGTTTCCAACAAAAAAATTACACAAAGCATACAAACAAACAGGAGAGTATGACCTATTCAAAGGAAAAAAATAATTGACAGAAACCATTCATGAAAAAGACCGGATGTTGGAGTTAGGAGGCAACGACTTTAAATTGATGAAACTAAATATGCTTAAAGGACTAAAGGAAACCATGTAGAAAGAAATAAAAAAAAAAAAAGGAAAATGATGTATAAATTAATGAGAGTATAAAGAAATAGAAATTATAAAAAGGAACCAAACAGAAATTCTGGAGTTCAAAAGTACAACAATTAAAAAATTCTCTAGAGGGGATTCAATAGCATATGTGAGCAGACAGAAGAAAGAATGGGTGCACTTGAAAACAGGACAACTGAAATGATCCACTCTGAGAAACAAAGAAAGAAAAAAAATAAAAGTAAACAGAGCCTAAGGGACTTGTGGGACATCACCAAGCTGATGAACATCTGCATTTTGGGAGCCTCAGAATGAGAAGAGAGAGAAAAATGGATGGGGAGAGTATTTAAAAAATAATAACCAAAAGCTTCCCAAATTTAATGAAAGGCATGAATCTACACATTCAAGAAGTTCAGCAAACTCCAAGTATGATACAGTCAAACCAATCCACCCAAGATACGTCAACTCAAATTGTCAAAAGATAATAAAAAAAATAGAGAAACTACTGAAAGCAACAAGAGAAAAGAAACTTGTCATATTCAAGAGATTCTCAATAAGATTATTAGCCAATTTCTAATCAGAAACGCTGGCAACAAGAAGGCAGTGGGAAGACATTTCTAAAGTGCTGAAAGAAAAAAAAAGCCCTATAAACCAAGAATTCTCTGTCTGTCAAAACTATCTTTCAAAAATGAAAGAGAAATTAAGATATTCCAGATAATAATAAAGAGGTAGCTTGTTAATGGTAGGTCTGCCATACAGGAAATGTTAAAGAAGTACTTCAAGTCCAACTTGAAGCCATCCAAAGAAACAAAGATGTCTGGTAAAGGTAACTACACAAATAAACATAAAAGCCAATATTAATATTTTTTATTTGGAACTCCACTTTTTATTTCCTACATAATTTAAAAGACAAATGCTAAAACATGATTATAAATCTGTTTGGCATAGAAATTGTTGGCATGCAAAGTGCAAAATTTAAGATATAAATGGTGTAATTGAACCCTATCATTTTTCTAAAAAAAAAAGTATGTTTACACACAGATCACACAGATTCACACACACACATACCTGTATGGGCATAGAACATTTCTAGAAGGGTACACAAGGAATCTGATAAATTGCTTCCCTTATAAGTTTGAGAGCTGAGTGGACACACTCTCGGCAGCTAATTCTTATTCTTTGCCTCAAATCTGCGCCTCCTTTTATTTCTCCATTTCTGGAAAGGTACTATCACCTATCCAGTTGATTATATCAGAAAAGTGGGAATCAATTTTGTTACTTAGTCTATGGCCATACCACCCTGAACACGCCCGATCTTGTCTGATCTTGGAAGCTAAGCAGGGTCGGGCCTGGTTAGTACTTGGATGGGAGTTTTGTTACTTATATTTTCCTCACTCCCCCACCATTAAATCAATCATCAAATCTTGCTAATTGTATCTCCAAAACATATCTCAGCTTTTTCTTCTACTGAAGAAGATGCCGGTTGTTGCTTTCATCCTTAATCATAGAACTCCTGATTTTCAGCTAGACCCCGTGTAATCTAGAGTAACCACTTTATTTCCTATCTTTCCTTGCAATAGCTGGGCCCGTGTGACTAAGTTCTGTCCAGTGAGCTGTAACTAAAAGTGTCATGTATAATTTCCAGAAATGCCCTTAGCAAGAGGGGACATATCCTTTTCCTCCCTTCCTCATTCATGTTGGCTGGAATGAAAACAACATGGCTGGGACTGGAGCAGCCACTTTGACCAGGAGGTGAAAGTCACATGTTGAGAAACAAGATGGAAGGAATCTGGTCCCTAAGATTCCTTCTTAGGGCCCCCCGAGTCTAATTCTAGGCTGACTATGTGCAGACATCAATTATGTGAGAGAGAAACAAACATCTATCTGCCCAAGACACTGTAATTTGGAGTTTTCTGTTGCAGGTATTCCTAATCCCAAATGATAAAATGTCTCTCCATTTCAACCACCGACCACCTGGTCCACACCCAACCCATCTCACCTGACTGGTGCAACAGCCTCTTAGCTCTTCTCACCACATCCCTTCTTGACCTCTCTCTCCATTCAATTCTCTACACTCTGACTGGAATATTCTTGTAAATATACATACAAGATCATATCACTCTCCTGTTTAAAGTCCTTTAATAAGTTCCCATTAGTTTTAGAATGAGTTCAAAATTCTCAACACAGCCTATTCAATCTTGCATTATCTGGCCCCCGGAACTTCAGTTCATCTCTTGCTATTTACCCCCTCATTCTCCAGCCTCCAATTGCTTTGAAGCTTCAAATATCCTGTGCCCTCTACTGTTACATTTATTTTAATTCTTCTCTCCCCAGTTCTCACTGCCTACCTAACTCTACTAATCTTTCGGGTCTCTGATAAAATGTAACTTCCTCAGGAATTACCGTCAGGGGCCATTATTAGACTTCCTCATGGCACTGTGGATTTTTCTTTATAGTCCTTATTTCCACTTACATAATTATTTGTGCAATTATTCATTTAATGTAGAGGTTTCAGATGGTGTTAGGACTAATGTGTCTGAAGATGCATTCCAAGGCCCACACAGTATTTTATTATTATTGTTATTTTTATTAATCTTGAAGAACTTTAATCAGTACATCAGTACAGAGGATGCTCTTTTTTGGTTTGTCACAAGTTCCAACAATTTACACCATTTCACAGACTTAGGTCCCTTTCCTGCCTCCTGTACGCCTTTGCATCTTTCACCCGCTTCCCCTACTAAATAAACATCCCATTAAGGTAAGGCTGGGGCCTGTCTTCTGCATCATTCTGTACCCTCTGTCTCATATGCTTAGGACATGTCAAGGTGCTCTGGAAATCCTTGTCAATGAATGAACTCTGTTGTCACAATTATTAATATTAATAGCATTTTTCTCCCTCTGGTTTTATTTTCAATATACAATACTATAGGAAGGTGAGTGTGGGGAAATACTCATTTGGTGAATATTTCAAAACAAATTTTGAACAAACTTGGAACAAGACTCTGAACTTTAAAGCTGACTTTCACCCACTTTTCTACTAATGGACTAAATAGAAAGTAAAATCATTTGTTTATACTTTTGTAAGTTTTGAGAAGGTTACAGAAACATTTATCTGGCCATTCTATTTTGAGGGGTGCAAGCTCTCTAAACGATCTTTGCAATTTTTATTACATCTAAAATTATTACAAAATAAAAAAATTATTTATAAAAAGGGAGGATGAGAGGGGTGCCTCCTTCTCTCGAATATTCCAAGATTAACCACAGATGTTTCAGCTCTATTTGGAACTGACTTGTTTCCTTATAGTCTTTCTCTCACACTCTTAACACCATTACATCAATATCTCAGCTAAAACCTATTGAAAAAGGGCCACTTTTGGAGAATGTGCTCATATGGGACCATAGTGTTTGGCCATACAACTTCTGCTTTGCACACAAGCATCCACATGGGGGCCGATGAGGGCCGAAACCCAGGCTTTGATCCACACTAAGCTTCTGTGCACCTTAGTGCAGGCCTTCCTCAACCCGGAGGAAGAAGGGGCCATATGTGCCCGCAGCAGACTTGGGTTCTTGGGGGAGCAAGTGCTTCTATTTGCTGCCCCCTAGCCTTGATCCTTGCCACAGAGGAGAAGCTGTAGGAGACAATGAAGCTAACACCCAGACAGAGGCCAACACTAGTGATGGAGACAAAGGGATTCTAGGTGGCATTCGGGTCCTATGTTTCCTCTTGTCCTAATCAGGGGACTATACCTCTGGCTTCCTTAAGATTTGGTAGTTCAACCCCTTTTTCAATTAAATTCTACTTTTAGCCTTGGCTGGCTTCATTGGGTTTCTGTTTCTTACCCAATATCTTAGATCTTTTCTAGTTCTGATATACGGTACCATAAATCTAGAATCAGCTGAGACAGATAGCAACAATGGCATTCTAGTAACTGTTTTATAACCAGATGAAGTGGGTAGGGTGGCAGGGGTAATGGTTTGTAGAATTTACTGATTTCCATGGAAT
The DNA here is from genome assembly GCA_963574885.1 of Lepilemur ruficaudatus. NCBI lineage: Eukaryota > Metazoa > Chordata > Mammalia > Primates > Lepilemuridae > Lepilemur > Lepilemur ruficaudatus. The sequence continues at coordinate 20,724 of CAUYRT010032960.1, forward strand.
AAATATTGCTACCATGGCTGATTTCTAGCTACCAGCATGATGTCATTAAACACGGAGTTGGGGAGAATGTACACGATTGGCTCTTGTGAACTTGCATGAGTTGGCTTCAGTAGACTATGGAATAGCTTCCATTAGGTCTGACTTTGTCCAGTGATGGGGTATGTGAGCTATGTTTTTCACCAACTAGTAAGCCCACAGGCTAAATATGACTCCAGATGTGCTCTGCTCGGGCTATAAATGTTTAAAATATTTTGAGTTTGTTGCCAGCATTTAAATATCATGATATTTCACCTAAAATATATATTCCCAGCTCTTCATGAAAAATGGGAAAATATTGCAGTATTGGGCTTGGTGCTCAGAAAGATTCAATGATTTATCCAAAGTGATACCAAGAATAAGTGTCTAAACCAGAACAAGAACTCAGGTCTTCTGATGCCCAAACTGAAGCTTACACCACTTCTTCAAGTTGTCCTCTCATCTCTTTGTACATTATTGTCTCCATTTGCTTGCTTGGCATTTATTTTCTCTGCAACTTGTGTTTTTCATTCATACATCATTATGTGACTGAGAATGGTTAAGGTTATTTTTATGGGTTCACAACCAGGTAAGTCATGACAAAGAATCTATGCATTGGTCAACTTTCTTCCCTGCTCATTTTTATTTTCTAGAATACTGATTGCTATTTTTGTAAAGATAATGCTGGATCACTGGAAGAAGAGGAAAAAGAAGAAGAAGAAGAGGAGGAGGAGGAGAAAGAGGATGAGGAAGAGGGGAAGGAGGAAGAGAAAGGAGAAGAAGACAAAGAAGAAGAAAGTAAAGGACTGGAGAAGAGAAGTAAAAAATTACAAGATTTACCCCCAATCCTAGCATTAACCCTTGTTAAAAAAAAACATTGCTCAGACATCTCCTTATGCACATACAGACAAAAGGATTACTGGACAGAAATGGGATCATTCCAGATGTGCTAATTTTAAGTAACAATGTTAAATTCAATCCTATTTTAATTTGACAAAAGAAAAAGAAACTAAAGTTAAACTATAATGAAAGTGAAACTGAAGGAATTGTTGCTTTTTTTTTTTTTTTTTTTGAGACAGAGTCTCACTCTGTCACCCGGGCTCGAGTGCCGTGGCATCAGCCTAGCTCACAGCAACCTCAAACTCCTGGGCTCAAGTGATCCTTCTGCCTTAGCGTCCCAAGTAGCTGGGACTACAGGCATGTGCCACCATGCCTGGCTAATTTTTTCTATATATTTTAGTTGGCCAATTAATTTCTTTCTATTTATAGTAGAGATGGGGTCTCGCTCTTGCTCACGCTGGTTTCAAACTGCTGACCTTGAGCGATCCACCCGCCTTGGCCTCCCAGAGTGCTAGGATTACAGGCGTGAGCCACCGCGCCCGGCCAGAATTGTTGCATTTTAAATAAATATTTATCACTAGGAATATTAGTTCTTTAAAGATACTCCTAAGTTTAAGATAAAATTGTAATAATCTTTGTGAGTTTTGAGTCACATGAGTTTTTTCCCACTTTCAGGCTATACTTGTAGAGACTATCTCTGATGCATTCCTAGGAGAACTGAGGACATTAGTACACTAAACATTCTCCATGTCCCCTATCCTCTGCTGAGTTTATGTGGTTCGTTTCATTTTTATATGGTTAAGGTTTTTAAATATTTACATTCTGTTTTGCAACCATAATTTCCACGGTTGGTTAGACTTCGTTCTATATTTAAATGGATTCAGGGCTCCACACCAATCTCTTATTACGTCTTCTCTATCCTTGAGTTCTTTACTTTAATTCCTCTCTGGTTTGTATGGATTTCATCATCAAGGAAACTCCTGCTACCTCCACCCGCTTCCCCCAACACACACACACAAGAAGAGCTTATAGTAGTTGTGGTCCTTGAGTACTTGCAGTCTTGAGAATGTCTTTCCATTACCTTGAAAAATAGCCTGGCTGGATATAAAAGTCCTGAGTCACAATTTCATTCTCTCAGAATTTGTTAGCTATTGCTCCATTGTATTTTGAAATAAGGTACGGAACTTGGACTTTTACCATGGCTTTTCCAGTTGTCTTTTTGTTGGTTTGAGTCATCAATGGGTGACATAAACAAAGGGTTTATGTGTGCTATTTCCCCTTCATTTGTTTATTTTTGTATTTGAGATGTTTGCTTGTTATCTTTACCAATGAATGAAAACTTGTCTTTTTAGACATGTTCTACTACTTCTGGCATGGAATGAGACCAGGGGTGTAAGTGCACCACACGGACCATCTGGACTCTAATGCTAGGCTAGCTAAAGAGGAGCCATTTTGCTTCCTGAATGCTTTCAGCTTGAGCTGTCTTAAAAGTTTTGAATTGATCTGCTGCTTGCTTACACAGCTGCCAGACACAAGATTAGAAAAAGACCTTGAGAAAAACAGATCAAGAGTCTCGAATAGGCCCTGCAGATTGTGGACGACAAGATCCACCAGACAACCTACTGTTTGCTGATAGCCATCGAGCAAGTCATGATGACTTGCACAAAGCTTGGTTTCTGCCACCAACCCCCTGTACCCCTTCCCTTTATAAGTTGCTCAGTAAGCAGAGAATGATGAGATGGTCTTTGAGACAATGATCCGCCGTCTCCTCAGGCTGCCAGTACTTGAATAAACCACCTTTCCTTCACCAAGGCTCATCTTTCATGTTTGATTCTTGGGTGGTGGGCAGCCAATCCTGCATTTGGCAACACAGAGAGTTTGAAGCCAGTATGGCTTACCAAAAAAAAAAAAAAAATCCTTATAAATAACCTATTTATCTTCTTGAATTACTGAAGAATTGTTTATCCTTAACGTTCAGTTACAATCAGAAGGTTATCTCAATACTGCTTGTGCTATACCATTTTTTCCTTTGTAACTTGTGTGCACTTTTAATCTGCAGATTTAATGTTTTCTTCATTTTTTTTCTTTTAGAACTTCTGTGTGATTTGTGGGGTTTAGTACTTCAGGGACATCAGTTATCTTTATGTTGGATTGCTTTTATCTATCTTCCATTTCAGTTATCTTCTCTCTGCTTACTTTAATGTCTTTGAATTTTTCCTTGCATTTGTTAAAAAGCAAAACTGAAGCCTATTGTTTGCATTACTAATTCAATTTTAAACAAATGTCTATTATTTTCCTAGTAGTTTCTGTTTATTTAAGAGTTCTTCAATCGTATTACTTTGTCCCTTGATTTGCTTCCTTAGCCTCTCTCTTTTCATCTCATTCTGCTTTTTTACCATCTTATCTTTAAACTCTTTTTTTTCTGCATTCTTTGCTGCAGCATATTTGCATAGCTGACATACTGCTTTTGAAAAATCTTCCTCATACTTAATATAGGAGCTATTTCCAGACCTTCTATTTACTAGGCTATAGTTTGGTGAATTTCTCTTTCCATTTTACCTGTTTTTCTTTCCTTCAAGTTTCAGCTTGAGGCTTAGATTTTGTGTTCTACCTACTTTTAACTAGCTTGAGGGTATGAGGGAAAGGAAATGGACTGCTCAACTGACCTGTGCTCAGGGAGAATCCACCCTGGGGGAAGATTCTAGATTTAGAGTCAGAACTTAGCAGAGCCAGGCATGGATAATCACACCAGCAAAGTTCATCAGATGTCACAAGAGTTTCTTGTAAGAATGGAGTAACTGTATGGTAAATAACACTTCACTGAGCATCTAAGACAACATGACTGGTGTCCTTACAAGAAGAGGAAATCTGAACATAATATGTACGGAGGGAAGCCTATGTGAAGACACAGGGAAAAGATGGCCACTTGCAAGATAATGAGAGTGGCCTCAGAAGAAACCAACCCTGCCAACACCTTCATCCTGAACTTTCAGCTTATAGAACTACAAGAAAATATATTTCTGTTGTTTAAGCCACCTAGTCGGTGATACTTTGTTGTGGCAGCCCTAGCAAACTAATACACTTATTTAAACTTGTTTTCCCAGTCTGAAGTTCTAGACCAGCCTGAGAAAGAAAGAGACCCCGTCTCTACAAAAATAGAAAAATTAGTTGGATGTGGTGACATGTGCCTGTAATCCCAGCTATTCAGGAGGCTGAGGCAGGAGGATCTCTTAAGCTCAGGAGTGTGAGGTTGTAGTGAGCTATGATGACACCATTGCACTCTAGCCCAGGCAACAGAGTGAGACCCTGTCTCAAAAAAAAAAAAAAAAAAAGTAACAGCTGGTCAGTGGAAAAGGTCTGTCTCTTTCCTGGTGGAGGTCTGATGCCAATAGTGTTGGATGTCTATGAATGATAATCTGAGCATTGGCCCTTGGCCATCTCTGACCCATGGATCCAGATTACTCCAAGAACAGAAGATTTGTCTGGTTCTGCACCCATCTGTACAGGTCTATTTTCTATTCAGGTGCTTTGGAATGTGACAAAGTAGTTCAGAGCATTTTTCTAGGAGTTGGACAGACCTGAGTTTGAATCCTGGTTATACTACTTACTATTTGGATGATTGATCTTGTATCAATTAATTGTCTTCTCTAAATCCTAATTTCCTCATCTGTAAAACAGGGTAATAACACCCATCTTTTATGATTGTTGGAAGGAGTAAATGAGATCACATATGTAATGTGCTTAGCATGTGCCTGGTCATGACTATTACACTATCTTAAAGAGATGCAGCAATTCAGAATGACTAAATCTTTGGCTTGTGTCCATTTGACATGACTTAAGCTAAACTGTCATATGTGTCATTTTCTGTATGTTACCACTTCTCTTAAGATGACTAAAGTCAGCCGGCATCCTTCTCTTTATTTCACAATTTTTAGCCTCATGTGAACCTCAGAAAATAAACAGATTTCAACATGTTTTAACATTGCTTTTTCACAAAAAAAGACAAAATGTATCTAGAAATAAAATTTGCAGAAAATGTCACAGACTCTTATGAGAAAAATTATGGACCCTTCTCAAAAGATATTAAAGAAGACTTTTATGGTTTGAATGTGTGTCCCCTACAAAACTCACGTTGAATCCCCATGGTAGTGGCATTATGGGAAGTGATTTTTTAGGAAGTGATTAAGTCACAAGGGCTCTGTCTTCATGAATACATTAGTGCCTTGTAAAGGGGCTGGAGGGAACTTGCTTAGGCCCCTTTTTTCCTTCCATCTCTTTTCCTCTTTCCTCATGTAAGAACACAGCATTCCAGGTGCCATCTTGGACGCAGAGACAAGGCCCCCACCAGACACCAAACCTGCTGGTGCTTTGATTTTGGACTTCCCAGCCTTCAGAACTGTGAGGAAATGTATTTCTATTCTTTATAAATTACTCAGTCTCAGGTATTTTGTTATAGTAGCACAAATGGATTGAGACAGGGACCTAAACTGAATGAGAAATGTGCCATTTTCATAAATGGGAAGGCTTGGTATGATAAAGATGTCAATTTTTCTAATTTAATTTATAAATTTAATGTAATTATAATAAAAATTCCAGCAGGGTTTTTCATAGATCTTGAGGAGTTTGAAAATTCATATGGAAGAACATGTATTCAAGATTCATCAAGATAAATTTTTTTAATATATATGTATATATTTTTTAGTAGAGATGGGGTCTCACTCTTGCTCAGGCTGGTCTTGAACTCCTGACCTTGAGTGATCTTCCTGTCTCGGCCTCCCAGAATGCTAGGATTACAGGCGTGAGCCACCACGCCCAGCCATCATCAAGATAATTTTGAAGAAGAAGAATATGGTGGTACTTGTCCTATTAGATATGAAGACTTGTTATAAAGTTGTAGTAATTAAGACAATACCATTTTTGCCCCGAGATAGACAGACAAATGGAACAGAATTGAGAACCCAGAAATTGAGCCATATATGTAAAGAAATTTGACATATGATAAAGGAGACATTAGAATCACTGGGGAAAGAACGAACCAGTCAATAAATGACGCCGATCTAATTGTTTATCCACACAGAAAGAAATGTTTTGACTCCTACTACATAGCTACAAACTAAAAGAAATTCCATGAGGATTAAAGATCTAACTGTGAAAATCAAAGCACCATCCATAAAGAAAAAAAGTGACAAATTTGTTTTAAAATGTAAAACTTTTGTATGATAAAAGATATCATGAACAAAGTGGAAAAAAATCACATACTGGAAGAAGATATTTGCAATGCAATAAATGATAAATGGTTGACACTCGGAATTCTTGAAGAACCTTAAAATGATCTAGGAAAAGACAAATAATCCAGTAGAATATAGGCAAAGAATCTGTATAGACTGAGGAGACCAGGCACAGTGGCTCACACCTGTAACCCTAGCGCTTTGGAAGATCAAGAAGGGAGGATCACTTGAGGTCAGGAGTTCCAGACCAAACTGAGCCATATAGCAAGAAATTTTGAAATCCATGCATAGTTTTTTCATAATATGCATTTTCCATGAACTTTTTTTTTTTTTTTTGAGACAGAGTCTCACTTTGTTGCCCGGGCTAGAATGAGTGCCGTGGCGTCAGCCTAGCTCACAGCAACCTCAAACTCCCGGGCTCAAGCAATCCTTCTGCCTCAGCCTCCCAAGTAGCTAGGGCCACAGGCATGCACCACCATGCCTGGCTAATTTTTTTTTTCTGTACGTTTTTAGTTGGCCAATTAATTTCTTTCTATTTATAGTAGAGACGAGGTCTCGCTCTTGCTCAGGCTGGTTTCGAACTCCTGACCTTGAGCGATCCGCCCGCCTCGGCCTCCCAGAGTGCTGGGATTACAGGTGTGAGCCACCGCGCCCGGCCAACTTGAAATTATTAATAGAAACTGAAGTTCAGAACCCCAAAATGCTCCTTTTGTTTAATTATAATTTCACCAGGAACCTGGAAAAGATGTTATTGGAATGCAGTAGACGCCAGGAGAGCTTCTTTCTTAACCAACTCTGTGCCTAAAACACTGACCTGGGAAACGTCTTTAAGGTGGAGGTTAAAATACCCTTTAACTGTACTAACTTTACAGTTCATGCAAATGTTTGACGATAAAATAGTCAACAAGTTCTAGATGAATATAAGGTGAAGCAAAATAGAGTTTATATTCTCGCCACCACTTCACTGGAAATATGCTCTGCAATTAGAAATACATAAAGTCAAAATGTTGCTTTCAAAAAAATTCCTTGGCTTGGCATGGTGGCTCACACCTGTAATCCCAGAACTCTGGGAGGCTGAGGTGGGAGGATCGTTTCAGCTCAGGAGTTTGAGAACAGCCTGAGCAAGAGTGAAACCCCATTTCTACTAAAAAAAAAAAATAGAAGGAAATTAGCTGGACAACTAAAAATACATAGAGAAAAAAAATTAGCTGGGCACGGTGGCGCATGCCTGTAGTCCCAGCTACTCGGGAGGCTGAAGCAGGAGGATCATTTGAGCCCAGCAGTTTGAGGTTGCCATGAGCCAGGCTGATGCACCCTGGCACTCTAGCCCGGGTGACAGAGCAGGACTGTGTTTAAATAAATAAATAAAATAAAATAAACACATATTCAAAGGTTAATATTTGAAAAGTTAATTTCATCAAGTATCACTTCGTCAAGGACTTTTTAGGTGACACTGGCTGACGTCGGTGGCAGTGAATATCCAATGACAACCAGCGCAGATTGGGACCGCTGCTTCATTACTATGAGGGTGGCAGCAGTTTTACTCATCATTACATTTTACACCATGAAAAAGACAAAAAAAGGTGTTAGCTTGATTATGAAAATGGGTTTGAATTTGTGGAGGCCTCGAAAGAGTCCCCGGGGTACCCAGCAGTCCCTGGGCTTTATTTTGGGAACCACTGGTTAAAGAAACTACTTTAGGAGGGCAGAGAGGTAGCCAAACAGGTACAACAGTGAACACTGGAAGCCAGGAAGCCCGCTGGGTTTTTTACTCGGAGATTCACAATTCATTCAGCTGCTCTAGGAAATGCAGCCTCGGTTCCCTGCCGGGAAAGTGTTTGATGTGAAGAATGGAGTTACGCAAGCTCGGGCCGTGGAGAACCATCCGACGCACCCAAGTCTGGCGTTCTGAGCTCTAGGAAGAGACCCCTGGCCCCACTGTGCCGACCCTGTCCCACATCGGTGGCTTCCAAGTGCTGAATTTCGCAAACTGAAATTCTGTAAGGAATGGGCCAAGCCTGTAAAATCCGACCAGCCGGAATGACACCTGCGGACGACAAGGACGTAAGCTCTGTGGGCTAACACGGCTGGTGACACAGGCTCATGGCAGGCGCCCTCAGAGAGGGCAGCCTCCTCCGCCAGAGGAAACCGGCCCTGGGCTTTTCCTTTAGAACTGCCACCGCGGGCACCAGCTCAACAGGGTCTTTGCGTAACTCCCCACCGAGAACTCCCCACCAGCTCAATCCACCTGCCCCCTCCGTCATGGTGGATGCAAAAGTCAGCGAGTGAATTCCCTGGTAGACCTACAAACCCTGACTCCCTAACACTCTTCAAATAAACAGTCCCACCTAGGAGACCACCACTGCTATCTGAGACATCGGCCCTCTCCGTGGGTACCAGCGTGCATAGCGCAGCCCGAAAACTACCCCGGCTGAGAACACAAACAGAAAACAGACGCAACATTAAATGATTTGGCTACTGGGCCATTTTTGATATTCAATAACAGCATCAAGGAAAAAAAAACACCTCAGTGAAGTTTTAAGACTATCCACACGCAAAAAGCATCAATGTATGGGAAGCATAACACCCTGGCGTGTCTCCAGCGGGCACCGTCCACGGAACACCATCAGTCCCGGCGGGACAGCCTCCTGGTCCCCAGCACAACCCGAACGACGGCCCGAGATCCCACGTACCCAGTGCTCGTGTGCCGTCTGCCTCAGCGCCTCCGTGAAAGCCACAGCGAACCTGGCAAATGAGCAGAGACAAGGGGGACGGTTAGGTCGGCTGCGATTCACGGAACCGTGAAACCGCTCTGCGGAAGAACTGACGGGACACAAGGCAAGACCCCAAATTTAAAGTGCAATCAATCTTTATTGCTTGCGGTCATCGGCCATTAGATTTAATCTTGACTCACATCACAAAAGAAAAAAAAAGTTGTGTGTGTAGGAAGTAAAATAAATGAAGCCCCAAACTTCCTACTTTTCTTGTTCCTTCCACGCGAGGTTAGAGAAGCAGGGATGAGGTCAAAAAGCCAGAAACTAAGACGCAAGAGAGAAGCAAGACGTGGGCAAGCCGCCCTGCATATTCACGGGCAGACTCCACTGCAGCAGCTTTGCCAAAGGAAGACTCTGTTGAAACGCTCAGCATTTCTTAAACGTTCCTGAATGAGAAATTTGTTGCTGTTGGGTTTTTTTTGATGTACTTCATTTTATACAAAATCTGCTCATCTGCTTAGCAATATTTTTTCCAACATGTACCTGGGTGGTCCTTCGCAAAACAATTTCCATAAGTTTCAAATGCTCTTTCATTTTGATATTTATAGTATAATTTCCAAATACTTGTAATATTTGTAAGTCAGAAAGATGATGCTAAAATAAGTCCCAATGCTATACTATACAGGAAAAAAGTTTAACATACTAACAAAGTTCAAAAATATACCCCATAGGAAAAAAAAAAACAACTATTGAAAAGTATTCGATTAAAAATGAAGCAGTCATGATAAAGCTCAACAAGTTCAATGCTTTGTTTTATGAAAAGTGTGCTCCATTGTGTCGGACAAGAAATCTATGATTCATGCAGCTCTCCCGCCCACTCACCTTGATCAATAACTCCCCCGAATAAAAATCAATGTTTGTTTTAATAACAATGCAGTGAATACTACTAATGATAGTACTGCCAGATGAATTCATTCAATATTGTTTCTGGTAAACAGAATTATTTTCCTTCTATTAATACAAGGCAGGGCGTTGCAAACGACGTGAATCTAAAAGTAATAAATTTTAAGAGTATAAGAGCAACAAGAAAACTTGTAAGGACAGATCACCTTTGAAGGTGACCCCAGAGTGCTTCGATGCCTGTTTTCATTGCAACACACACACACACAAAACACACACACACATGTGCGCACTGTGTGTACTCTGTTTTAAAAAGGTTGCACTGCCATGACGTGTGTTCAGGAAGTCTTCAGGAAGAACTAGCGTCCGAAGCATAACGGCATCCTCCTGTAACCCTGGGTTCGTTTTATTATTACTATTATCATTATTTCAACGGATTGACAAGGGACAAGTGTTTTTCCTTACACGGATGAATCACACCAACGCTGGAGTCAGACCTTTTAGCGTAGCCAGCCCTGGTGCTAAGAAGCAAGACCAACACCTATGTTGCAGAAAAACAGGAACCTTAGTCTGCACAGCAGAAGTGTGAACACTGTCCTTGCTTCGGATCCAGTAAAGACCTGACGAGTTCCGAATTCCCTCGCCAGAGCTGCTCGGCCGTGAGCCACAGAAAATGGAAGGTTGGTGACCTATTGGGTTAAAATCAATTACCTGTTATGTTTTGTTTTTTACAACGATTCAAAGTTTTAAAAGAGCTGAAAGGGTACTTAGACGGTTTACTTGTTGGGCTGTCTGTAAACTTAACTCAGGGTTATTCTACACACAGGTGAGACTTTCTCAAAGCACCAGCTGCCAGCGGCTGCTTGGAGGGGCAAACCGCAGAGAACCCCTCAACCTGTCTGCGGAATCACCCCAGGAAGCCTGTTGTCACTTCACAACTTTATCGCCAGAAAAGTTCTTTGTTTCAATCTCTATTGAGAAAAAGAAAGAGAGAAAGAAACATTCTTTGTTTTGGGTACACATGCATATTTAGTGCCTTTGATTTAATTTCCTCTTCTGTCACAGTTTTTATGTGATCATAGAGGATTCGTATTGCTTTTATCACTATTTTAATCCTCATGATTGCATTTGTCATACAAAGAAATTGGAGCGATTATGTTTTTAACCAAGCCTTCCCATGCGCTCCAGAATGCTGTACTAATGTAATTTTCTAAATATGCCTTGTCAAAAGACACAATCACAACAAATTTAAAGATCTTAATTGGCTTTTATTAGCCATTCCAGTGTTAGGCAGCACCTCATTCCACAAAACAGAATGAGTTTTTTGATGGGCTGAGCAGAGGAGTTTGGCTTTGTAGACAGAAAAGGACCGGAGACAGCAGAAACAGAAAACAGGACGCGGACGGGCCATTTCAAAGTCACCTTCCTCACAGGATTACAGACTTCCTTATTACACTGATGCAGGTTGTTGCCATCTCCTGCCTTTTGGAAAACGGGTCATTTCAAAGTTCAGTTTGAAGACATGGCACTTGGCACAGGTGACTCCATTCTGGTTTGGTCTCGTCTGCTGGGGCCAGTGCAGGAGGCTGGTCCGAATCCACAGCCTCCCATAAACGTGGCTTCACAGCCCTAGCGGGTGGCTTGCACCTGTCATCCCAGCACTTTGGAAGGTAGAGGTGGGCGGATCGCTGCAGCCCAGGAGCTCAAGGCTGCAGTGAGCTGTGACTGAGCTACTGCACTCTAGCCCGGGTGGCAGAGCAAGACACTATCCGAAAACAAAAACAAAAACACAACACAACAAAATAAACCAGAAAACCAACTTCATTTCACAGCCTCAACATGAGGAAACATTGACAAGTGCGGCTCTGGCAATGATGCTCAGCTGGGGTAATAGCCACCCCACCCCAGGGTAGTCAGAAACAGGTGGAGGTGTACTAGTTTGTCACACCTGTAGGGTGCTGCCCACAGGTAGTATCTGCCGCTTTGAGAAGCACCGCCCAGGGCAGATGCAGCTATGCTCACGGCAGCCACCTCTTGGGTCCCCGGGACAGCTGGAGGGACACACTAGAGGAAAAAGACTGAGCCACAGTTTAGAAGTCTCACTGGTGACCCGTCTTGCAAATGGTTTACATGGCTCAGGAAGCTGCACCAGTAAGAGCCATGCCACACACAGTCTCCTCGAGCAGATTTGTGGGAAACAGACCCCAGTTTGTGTGCTGACGAGACTGGAGCGTGCCTGGACTGCTGTCTCTTAGAAAGCAACGACGCTGTCCTTTCTACCCTGCAGAACATTCCAAGAACGCTTGTCTGATATTAAGTGCAGCTGGAGGCTCGTTTCAGCGCAATAACCTGTGAACAGTGACCATTCGTGGCAAACTAAAAATGTGCCACAAAATAGAAAAGATTACGTGGAATTGGTTTCTCAGCGGTGAGACGGAAACCTCCCCAACGACTGGTTTCCTCGGTCTTTTGGACTCAATTAATTCCATCCAAAACGTTCCAGCGTTTGACCCCGGTGAAATTCCCTCAAGCGTTACCTGGCTTCCTCGAGAACTTTTCCCATGACTTTGTTTTTTTCTCCCTGGTTGACATCTTCATTTAAGTCAGTCCCGCCAAAGATGATTCCGAAAGGGACCCGAAGACCTGCAAAACGAGGACAGGTGACAAAGTGGAATTCAGCTTTGGAAACGCCCCTCACCACCCTGCCCCAGGCCACAGTCTTAAATGCTGACGTGCCCAGAACACTGGGGCTGTGTTTCGTCGCCTGTTTAATTTTATCCACCTCTCCCGAATAGCAGAAGGGGTATCGCCAGCATACACGTGGCGCTGACAGGCCGTCACGGGAGACACCAACCATTATTGCCAGGACTGGTTTTCAATTAATTTGCTTTAGAATAAACAAATACAAATATTGTAAATGTTGTATTACAAACAGATAAGCAAATACAAATATCAAAGCCAAAGGTATCGTTCCTAGGGAATGAGCCAATCGGAAGCCAGCACAGGTTATGATGAAAACGAAAGGCACCCCAAATGTAGCACTGCTGGGCATCGTCACCGACAGGCAGCCGGCCAGGGAGGGCATTCAGAGAGGGATTGAGAGGAACAGACAACCTTGATGATGTCTTTGACAACGGGAATGATAAACCGTGACTGGCACAACTAAGATGAAAGCCAAAATGACTCCCAATGTTGAGCGTGTGAAGGGAGAGAGGCTTTGCGAGAGAGTCGTTCTATGTACCCCAGTGGAGGGCCCCGCGCAGCTGGGGGCTGGAGGGCGAGTGCGCCGGGCTCACGCAGGAAACATTCCTTGAGCACAGACGACCTAGGCCACAAGCGTGCACCCCGCAAGTTCAATGATGCATTCATCCACCGAGACTCGGAAAGGACTTCCAGAGTTCTACGGAGAATTTCAAAAGAGACTACAGCCCGCGAATCACCCAACAGGCCACGTGGAACGGGAATGCACCCAGGGGCTTCTCAAACAAGCATCTCTATTAAGACACTCAGAGGAGAAGATACTGATCTTTCCTTTTATTGGCCCTGGAATAGTTTTTGTCATGCAAATTAGCAGAGTCTATCTTTTTTTTCCCCTCTATCTAGGTCACTCTCACCCTAGAATTTCACTGCTATGAATTCAGCCTCCAGGTACTAAGCACGACAATAATATATACAGGTGCAGCAAGGCTGCCAAAAGCAGCAAAATTTGAGAAACTCCTACACGTGCACTGGGGAAGACCAGCCCTTTCTCTTTAGGAGCTGTGTGTGTGTGTGTGTGTGTGTGTGCTCGCAGAGGCAGACTGACAAAATATAATGCTAAGTACAAAAAAACTAAGTGTATATTGGTGGTGACAATAAGCATGTCTAAAAACAACAGATGCACACTTCTATATGCATAGAACATCTGTGGAAAGATACACAAAATACTAGTGGCCGTCACCTCTACAGAAGGGACCTGGAAGGCTACAGACATGGAAGGAACTGAGACCCACTTTTCACTGTATGACATTTTATATTGTTTGTATTCCTGGCCTTGGATCTGTACAAACTTTCCTGAAAATACAGACAGACAAAAGCCCACCCACGGCCAGGCATGGTAGCTCACGGCTATAATCTCAGCACTGTGGGAGGCCAAGGCAGGAGGATCGCTTGAGCCCAGGAGTTCAAGACCAGCCTGGGCAACATAGTGAGACCCCCATCTCAACGACAACAACAAAATTAGCTGGGTATGGTGGTGAGCACCTGTAGTCCCTGCTACTTGGGAGGCTGAGGCAGGAGGATCACTCGAGCCCAGGAGTTCAAGGCTGCAGTGAGCTATGAACATGCCACTGCACTCTAGCCTGGGCAATAGAGTAAGACTCTGTGTCTTAAAAAAATAAAATAAAAGAAAAGAAAAGAAAAGAAAAGAAAAGAAAAGAAAAGAAAAGAAAAGGAAAGAAAATAATAAAAAGAAAAGCCTATCCAATACAGGTGATTCACCATTGGCGATGGGTTTAGATTTGTGGGGAAGTTGGGATAGGGTGAAGATTTCCACACGTGGGAGGGGCATGAATCTCTGGTGACCAGAGGGAGGTCTGTGGTAGGAAGAATAATTGCCCCCAACGGCATCCACATCCTAATTCTCACAAATATATTCCAGGGGAAAGGAGAAATTTAGCAGCCAATAGAATCAAAGGTTGCTAATCAGCTGACCCTGAAATGGGGAAGGTTATCCTGAATGATCCAGGTGGGCGCAACATAATCGCAGGCATCCTATTAAGGGCAAGAGGAGGCAGGAGCGTCGGCGTCAGAGTGAGGAGCCTCCCCAGACACGGAGGCTGTGAAGAGGCGGGAACGTGGGTGCCCCTGGAAGGTGGGAAAGGCAAGAGAGCAGACTCGCCCCAAGAGCCCCCCAGAAGGAGCACAGCCCTACTGACACCTTGAACTCAGCCTAGGTGACCACTCCAGCTTTCTGACCTCCAGAGCTGCAGGACGCTGAATCCGCACTTTCAGTAATTAAGATGACGGACCTTTCTAACTCCGTAAGCCAACGAACAACAACTCAAACACGTCAAATCCAATTCAGCGGAGAAAGCCCAGGACCTTGACTGTGGGCATCCCTGGTTGCAGTCCTGGTTCTCCATCTGCAAGGTGTGTGACTCTGGGCAAACGACTCAGTTTCTCTGAAGCCCAGCCACCTCGCCTGCAAAATGGAGACAGTATTCACCGGCGGGCTGGTGAGAATGCGTGAGACTACGCAGGACATTCCCGGGACAGAGCAGAGCCCGTGAGTGAGAGCTAGTTTCACCATGTTTCGTACTAAAGAAATGTTAAATACATAAAGCTAGAAATTCTCTGAATTAAATTAGCACTTCGAAAAATGGAATGTGGGATATTTCATTTACTTTTCTGTTTTTGTTTTTTTTTTTGATGCTCATTCTATTGTTAAGAACATAAAACTTTAAATAGGCGAAGTGTTAGCCTTAATAGCAAAAGACTGTTGTAAATTCACCTAGACTGAAAACTTCTGGAAGTCCTTTGCTGTAGTGTGATGTATGCAAAATATTCTTGCAAGCTCTTTTTTTAAATTATTGTGTATATCTATGGTGTTCTGATGTTTTGCAATATGTATACAATGTGGAATGACTAAATTAAGCTAATTAACATGTGCATTTTACCTCCCATACCTCCATTTGTTTGTAATGAGAACACTTGAAATCCACTCTCTTTAGTGATTTTGAGTACATGTTACATTGTTATTAATGTAACAATACATTACATAGTCACTAACCATAGTCACCATGCTGCGTGGTGCATCTCTTGAACTCATTCCTCCTAACTAAAGCTTTGTGTCCTCTGACCGACATCTCCTGGACGTTTTGCCACCACCACCCCGGCCCCTGGGAACCACCATACCATTCTCTGCTTCTGTGAATTCTACCGTTTCGATTCCACGTATACATGAGGGTATGCAGTGTTTATCTTTCTGTGCCTGCCTAATTTCACTTAGCATAACGTCCTGTTGCGAATGACAGGATTTCCTTCCTTTCCAAGACTGAATAGTATTCCATGGCATACACGTACCACTCTTTCTTTATCTGGTCATCCGTCCATGGACATAAGTTGATTCCATGACTATTGTGAATAATGCAATGAACACGGGGTGCAGATATCTCTCCAACGTATTGACTTTATGTCCTTTGACTATATACCTAGTATCGGGATTGCCGGACCATACAGTAGTTCTATTTTTAATTTTTTAAGGATATATTTGCAAACTCTCATTCACCCTTCAAAACCCTATTTAGGCATTCTCTCCTCTCTGAAATCTCCAAGACTCGCAGAATTAAATCCTCCCCTTCTGTGCCCTGCCACACACCAGAAGGTCATAGGTTGTATCTGTGGACTGCGTGATGCTCTTGCTCATTTCTGTACTCCTTGCTCCTAATAGGGTGTCTGCCAAAAGTTAAGTCCTCAAACAGCATTTGTTGAAATGAACAGAGCCTGAAAAGTGATATGAGGCTATTTTCCAAGTGGGTTTACTCACAGCCACCCATGTAACTGGTATTATTTCAGAAACCTGTGTTTATGCTGAAGACATGTCACTCCCAGCAATCTGCTGAGAAAAAAAGAAGGTAATAGTTTCACAAATTTGGTTCCTTCCTTCCTTCCTTCCTTCCTTCCTTCCTTCCTTCCTTCCTTCCTTCCTTCCTTCCTTCCTTCCTTCTTTCCTTT